>CAWYPN010000424.1:0-21367 GCA_963966035.1 Acleris laterana
CAATTTTTTAATTTCTAAGCTGTGATAAAAGTGTAATGTTATGTTACGCTTGGCATTGAATCAACGAGCGCGTAACGAGTGCATTTTACGTCCCGGTGAACTCGACCTTGATCTCTCGTCCATCACCGCGTCAGTCGGCGCTTAATCCCGAGCCCGACGAGTTCGGTGTAATGAGTGCATTACTCCGAGGAACGAGCACGACGGGCGAGGTCCTGTGCAGTGAATGGAGCGTGACATCACGCGCCTCGTGCGACGGTCAACACACTCCTCACAACATGTCACAACATGTTCACTGGCGAGGTGCGGCCTGACACGACTACAGCACAGAAACTTGGCAGAGGATCTGTCGAGCCCGATCCTTGCGCAATACGGCGTGATTGACAGCACCTCGCACCGAATGTCGGACATAGCGCTGCGTTACTTAGCGCTTGAAACACCATCGTGACGGAGGGCTTGATGCACCATTATGTTTCTCGCGATTGAAAACTGATACAGAATATGTAAGAGACTGTTTACGAACATCAATAGTTTTGTTTTGAGGAAAGCTTGTTTTTCTAATCTATATCTAGAATGTAAGCGAGGATCGAAGCTAGATAGCAATCTGCGAGCAGCTTAGAGCGCAGCGCCGCCCGCGTCCGTTCCTAGAAGCGCCGCGGCGCCGGCGCCCCGCATTCCGGCGGCGCGGGCCGCACTCGCGCACGCCGCGGTAAACACACACGCGGTGGTCCTGGGGGTTTACCCGCAAATCTGAAGTTCAATGTCACGTTCTGCCTCTTTTACCCAATTAGAGTATAATTATCAAAGTTTAAGTTTAATCTGTATTCTGGAATGTTTGCTCTCAGGTCCGGAAGCCGCGGCTGCGGCTATTGCGTGACGCAGCATGAATCACGCGGACGCAGGATGCGGGACCCCCCCCCCCCTCTACCTAGTCGTTTCCGCGCAAATCTCGAAAACCTCGGCACGTGCGCGGCTAATAATACGAGCGCCACTCATTGAGCGTATTGGCAGCGCGTGCGACCCAAAACGAAACGCTTCGCGTATAAAAATAATTCTCGCACTCCACTCCGGATCTGGCATAAAACTCATTAATAATTCCATTTGGCACAACATTTCGAGATCATTTCTAAACTACTCTTGGAACCGTTCATAAAACTATTAATTGAAGATGGTTTAGAATTACTTTGATATGTATGAACGCCGACAGGAGTATTAAGTGTCCTGCGCCGCGGCAGCCGGTGGCCACAAATCAAAGCGTGAAGCCAACAAACAAACAAAGCGCCGGTGCGACTGCGCAATCGTTTGTAGAATGTTAAAAGCCGGGCAACAGCTGTTTATAAGTATGCTCCCGAATTAGAAACTAATTTACCGCGATGCGATGATGGGCGGGCGCCGCGCCGCGACACTCGCGGGCCCCCAACTGTCAGGGATCATCTCAATTTGGGCTCAGAAGTTACTGCACTAATGTGGGATCAGCCGCCCGTCCTCGCCTGCCAGAGAGATTTCCGCTCGTAACAGGAGTAAGCCCTGCGTGCTCCCAACGATAACAATAGGATTAGGTACCTAACTAATTCCTTGGTATTTATGTTAATAGCGCTTTGCTTGCGGCACCCAACCCGTGCTCGCCAGGAGTGAGGAGGAGAGGGGAGGGGGGGGTGGTACCTGCCTCGGTCACCTGCGCATTAATAAGCTCCCGCGGATCCATCTACGGAAACGTAGCTGTCGTCTATTTGTGGCAGATCGGTACAAATTGGGATCGGTGGGAGCGTTTGACGAATTAGAGCAGCTGGCAGCGATCGTCGTTTGGTCACAGATCGATGGGAGTTCGTCGACCTTGCGCGCGAGGCCGCCCCAGCAGCGTTGCGCGCGGACAGCGGGCCGCGTGCGTGTCGGGCGCGAGTACGCAACGTGCGTGCTGCGTGTACCACCGCTGCTCCAGCTTAGTGCTGTTCATTGCATATATGAACAGCACTAAGCTGGAGCAGCGGAATGTCTACTATGTCATTTAGCCACGATTATCTTCCGGTCCATGTGTTTCATATTGGCATGGAATATTTCCACACAGACTATGACTCAAGTCATCCGGAAGCGACACGGATACTAGATATTATTTCTGCTTACTGATAATTATAACGATATCCTGCATTCAGAATTAAGTTATACGTACTTATTCTACAAGAACGTAGTCGTGTTAAATCAAAAGGTGTTCGTAGTTAAATATAATAAATGGTTGTTGTTATTGAATTCACGTTAACACGGCGCCGTGCCATGCTGTGGTACAATCTATAAGTTTAAGTATGTCGGTTGGTTTTGCACAGAGGTTTCTCTTTACTTTGGTCATTTTGATAGTTTTCAAAGAATAGCTTACTTATTATATAAACAGTACCTTAGCATAAGACCAAGTGAATTTAAAACATCAGTAATTTTCTTTTAAATTTTAGTTGAGTACGTTGTAGCGAGTGTAGCGAGTGTAGCGCCGCGAGCCCCGCCCGGCGGCGCGCGCGCACGTGGCGGCGCCGCACAACAACCCGCCGCGGCGAGGATGCGGGCGCGCACCACTCGACATTGTTCCATGACTAGTAACTTTATATTCAACATTCGGCAACGACCGCCCGTTGAGCTCTTTTGAGTTACAAATTAAAGATTTAATTTGAATTAATTTAGCCCTTAGATCGGTTTATTAGATATTTTACACGTTGCCATACCCAGAAACAGAAGAGCTTGAAGCTTGTCTGCAGTCCGTAATAAATAACAAGAAAAATCTTCATGATTGATACCGTGTCGAAATACCTACACGTGACTGTGCAAGTGTTCATGACATGACACCAGAACAACCAAATAACCAATACACAGATTATGCGTAGATACGGCTCTAGTTTCGCGAGTTGGCGGCTAATCCCGCGATTGGAGATTATTGTCTAGTGCGAGGCGCGGCGCGGGGGGCGCGCTCTCCCGATCAGTTTTTTTATCGTCCCCGAGATTGCCGAGATGTCGACGCTCAGCCGCGAGAATGCACATCTGGCGCTCGCGGGTGCGACAGCTCTTTGTCTTCGCGGGGAGGGGCCGCGGAAGACGCATTACACGCTGATTCAATGAGGGGTCTTTATTTTGGAACATTTCGATGAACACTTCTAATTTGCTAATTAATTTCGCCAGCTGGGTGAGAATTACGTTTAGTTGTGGTACATCTAACTTGCAGAAATTTGATAACTACATAGAACAGGTAGCTAATAGGTCAGTTCTTGGACTGACTGAACCTAACTAAACACCTACTCACCGACAAGCGCCGGCAACGCGGCCAGCAGCAGCAGCCGCCACGCGCTCATCGCCCGCTCGCTCGCCGCTCGTTCGCCGTACGATCGCCGCACGTTCACCGCACGTTCACCGCACCCAAAACGAAGCTGGTCAATCTGGCGGGAGGTGGCACTTGCCCATCACCTCCCCAATGACCACTATAGTATTGACTGATTACTGCAAAAAAAACACAAAGCAAATATGAATTTGATCGATTTAATCTACTGTCATTCACATCCAAAATTATCGCACCCGATTTTTACACGACTGACCCAGACTAGACTGACGGAGAGTAATGTTTTGCGCGCGTATGTATATACGCATGTCCGTTCCATTGTGACCTCCTGTAGCCTAGTTAACTTGACGAGGTAGCTTGACTTATTTTAAAGAGTGAGGTGTCGTTAGATTCGTCTTGGTTATGGAAGTGACAGAGGCGATAATATTTTATTCAAAGTAATCAGGATAAAAGAACAAGATAATGGCATAAAGGAAATAACATTATGTTGACGACAATATAAAAAAAAATAGTGGGTTTTTTTAAGTTTACTTTCCATTTGGTACATTAGGAAGGCGTGATGTAGTCAACTTTAACCTACTCTTTGACTGTTCTGTCTTGATAAAATTCAATAAAAATATAAACAAAATAACGCTGTAAAAATATTTTACTCTCACGTTTATAAAAACAACAACACCCTGTTATAATAATTGATTTATTGTGGCAGGGCAGTTTGATAAATTAACATTACAATAGGGCGTGACCACCACGTCGTAAATAACGTGGTTGAATCCATTTTAATTTCTATAAATTAATTTAAGCCCACAAACGCAATTAGGACGGTGGTCAGCGCCCGCACTCGTAAATAACGGAGATGACAGGCGCGGGCGCAGCGCGCGCGACCGGCGCCCCGCGGCGCGCCGGCGCAGCCTGTCATAGCGTGGTCAACGAGTTTAACACGGGCACAGGTAGAAGGTGCATAATATTTGTTCAAGTGGAAACTCTACTAATTTGAATAACGAACATTATAATGTTTCTATCAAATTATTTGAGCCAGGTTGCTGCAGTCTAATCAAGGTGAAAAAATTGCGACCAGGAGCATAGGTGGGAATTTCGGCGCCCGAGTTCTTTTCAGTGTTTCACATTACATATTTATTTTTGAGTTACTATTGACATGACTGAGATAACATAAAGGAAGAAGAAGAAATGTATTGCCATAACACATTTTTAAGTTAATCTAGATAAGATAAATCGAATTGTATGCGAAGAAAATGCCTTCACGAGTAACATGCCATAATGATAGTAGTAAATTATGAATCACAGTACTGTTAAAAACTGTTTCTTGGAATAATTGAGGCGTTGTGGTCGCGTGGGAACGCGGGCACATGCGCCGGCGCAGCCCTCGCGGCCGCGGCCCTGCGCCCGCCGCCGCCGCTTATCAGTTATCATCATAACCACGCCATCGCGGCGGCGGCGAGCCATGTGCGCCATCACCCTCCACTTCACGCTCCGGACAGATTGACCAAAAAGGCATTTAATAAGATTGATGAAGGCATTTAATAACTTTTAAAATTGTTTCTCTTAAGCGTAAGACAAATTGTTAGTAAGTACTTAAACTAAATAAAAAGCACATGCGTACACATCCGCGAAGGCAGTGTCTCTCGATTCTGCGCCAATTCTCGACGGTGGGCTGACTTGCGGTCCGGTTCCACTCCACCCTTCACCTCCTCAGCGCCACACCAGACAACGATTGGTTGGATATGTATTATGTGCATTTTGAAAGAATTATATAAAAACCAGTTAAGTGCGAGCTGGACTCGCGCATCAAGGGCTCCGCAGCGCCGTTCAGGTACCGTAGGTATTATTACATTCCGATTTGAATTCGATTTAGAATCGAATCAGCGCGAGGGTTTGTTCCTGATTCGTCGTATTCCTGTTTTGTCGTATTCCTGTCTCGTCGGATTCCTGATTCGTCGAAATGTCAATATGAAATGAAACTATGCAATTACCGTGACTTCACCTTAGTTTTAATATTAATTGAAAATATATTTACAAACGAAAAATTCAAACAAAACTTAACAGCAAACGTATACACACAAACGCTAATCAAATCAATACGAGTATACAAGCCTATTCAAGCAATCTAAAATTGTAATTTTTTTTCAACTAAGTCCTTGACGATTGCTCTTTCTTGCTGATATTTTTGCATGTATATTGCTTTGCGTATTTACCCAATAACCCTTTAGTGGGTAACGGCAACATATTTGACTTACTTCCTCGTGGTCATACTAATTTGTCCTACTAGTCAAAAAGTGAACCTAGATTTGATCACTAAATACTAATTATGGTTGTAAAAGTAGGTAGGTTAGGTTCGTTAGGTATCTTCAGATGCCCGAAGGGCAAAACCACTTAGAAGCAGGAGCTCCGCCCTTGGGCGGGGCTCCGTCGAATGTCAGTAGAACAAAAATAGAGCGGATGACTCGTGGTCACACCAGTTTGTCACCCCAGTGCTATTCGCTTTAGTCGGTTATTCGTCAGAAATAATTTTTATTCCGCAAAAGTAGGTAGGTTAGGTTCGTTAGGTATCATAAGATGCCCGAAGGGCAAATCGCTCAGAAATAGGAGCCCTGCCATAGGCAGGGCTCCGTCGAAAGGCACTGGGGTGACCACGAGTCTGCACCCAAAAATAGTATGACCACGAGGAAACGGCCCATATTTGCCGTCATACGTGTCACATTAAATCTTCATATTTAGTAAATTGTGGATTACTGCTCGACGTATTTATTTATTATGTACTTATATAATTCCGACGAAACAAGAATACGACGAATCAGGAATCCGACGAAACAGGAATTCGACGAAACAGGAAGACGACGAATCAGGAACAAACCAGCGCGAGCCCAACTCACACTTCACTATTTTTAGTATTTGTTGTTTTTCTTCAGGGTTTGTATAATGATACTCACTAAATTTTACGCTTCTATGTTTTGCCGTTTTGAAAAAAACTTTTGGGAACCCCCCCTTTGTTATTTAACTTTCTTTAATTTTTTAATACTTTTTAGTAGATAAACCCGCCATAATACCACATATTCTGAAAAAAAAAACAACCCGTTATCTATTACAGTCCAAAGATACAGCTGTTTATAGTTAGGACGGATGGACGGACAGCGCAGACAAATTAATAGGGTCCCGGTAGGCTGCACGGAACCCTAAAAATAAGGACTTAAGAAGAAACCTCTGTGGGCCATCCAACCGAACGTAGTCCGGCGTGGCGCTGGAGAGGTGAAGGGCGAGGTGGGGGCGGAACGATCGAGCTACAAGACAGCCCATGGACGAGAATCGGTGCAGAATCGAGTGACACTTCCCGCGCGTGGTCTCGACTCGTACGAACAAATTCTCTTTGGGTCGCCGAGGGGAGAAAGAAGAATCAGTCACAAGTCGCGTCATAATGTTAAATGTAGACATATTTGTAAATTTTCGAGATCGATGTTTCGCAAATATGAACTAAATCAGATCTGAACACTGGATATTGATATTGCACGTTCTTTTTTCCGTAGTTAATGATCGCCGGAAAAAGCGTGGATCGGTTGCGGAAGTGTGGACAGCGCTGGCGACGCGCGCGGCGCTAAATCCGTCACAAACAGGAATCCCCGCACGCGACCGGCTATCATTAGCGCTATAAAACAAACAGATCGAGCGCGGCGAGAATAGAATAGGGCTTTCTCTTCGGCCAAATAAGTAAGTGAGAACCGATTACACTCGACGGCGAGAGCGCAGATACTACTCGGGAGCGCTCATGTGGGTGACGGACGCTAGACCTGATGAACCTTGGCTTTATTCCACTTTACGCCAGCCCATCTTGCTTCAATTACGTTATCATAAAGTAGTCGTTATAGAAGCTCTTTTAGATTAGTCAGTAGAAGCACAAGTTAGGTCTACAATTATACCCGAGGTAGGTCAGGTTTGTAGTTTGATTAGATTAGCTCCGCAGATTTGAAAATTTGCAATTAGTGGTGAGTGCTCCTGGGTTGATGATTAAAGGTGCATTTAATTAACTAAATCGATAGTCGGTTTGATGATGCGATTGTTAATTTAGCCAAATATAGGGCCACGTCGGCACTAATGAATTCAAATACCAGCGTTATCATCAATTTACATTGAAAGTTGAATCCCACGTTGGTCTCCGTCGCGAGTCGCGCGAGTACCAAATAGGTGCTATCGGGTCCATATTGGCTCACATAAAATTCTTATTCCTATTTTTTGTTTTACTACCGATTTGTATTCATAATAATCCCTCGTCATAATTTTTTTCCTCATACTTTTTTGTTCATACTTTTGAAGTCATAATTATCGCAGCTCATAATGCATTTCTTTAAGAAACTGTTACTTTTTGAGGATTTTTATAAATCTAACCTAACCTAACCTAACCTTTTCTACACGTAAGATATTTAAGAAATTTTGAAAAGGGGTGCGTATCTACTCACCTAAATTTTTAAGTCCTATTATCGGAAGTCCGAAAATGTTTCTTATACCATTTTACATCATAATGATCACTCTTCATACTCTTCATATTTTTTTTAATACTAAAGATCGGAACTCATAGTCATCTGAATTCATAACGCTAATATTCATGGAACAGTACATTTTTCAAAATTTCTTATTTAGGGTGCGTATCTACTCACATAACTTTTTAAGTCCTATTATCGGAAGTCCGAAAATGTTTCTCATACCATTTTACATCATAATGATCACTCTTCATACTCTTAATTTTTTTTTTTAGTACTAACCATCGGAACTCATAATCATCTGAATTCATAACGCCAATATTAATGAATATGGACCCTCTTATTTATCTTACGTGTAGAAAAGGTTAGGTTAGGGGTCCATATTGACTCACATAAAATTCTTATTCCTATTTTTTGTTTTCCTACCGATTTGTATTCATAATAATAACTCTTTATAATTTTTTTCCTCATACTTTTTTCCTCATACATTTTAAATCATAATTATCGCAATTCATAATGCATTTTTTTTTAAAGAAACTATTACTTTTTGAATTTTTTTATAAATCTAACCTAACCTAACCTAACCTTATTACACGTAAGATATTTAAGAAATTGTGAAAAGTGTACGGCTTCATTAATATTGGCGTTATGAATTCAGATGATTATGAGTTCCGATGGTTAGTACTAAAAAAAAAATTAAGAGTATGAAGAGTGATCATTATGATGTAAAATGGTATGAGAAACATTTTCGGACTTCCGATAATAGGACTTAAAAAGTTATGTGAGTAGATACGCACCCTTAGGTTAGGTTAGGTTAGATTTATAACAATCCTCACAAAGTAACAGTTTCTTAAAAAAATGCATTATGAGTTGCGATAATTATGACTTAAAAATTATGAACAAAAAAGTATGAGGAACAAAATTATGAAGAGTGATTATTATGAATAAAAATCGGTAGTAAAACAAAAAATAGGAATAAGAATTTTATGTGAGCCAATATGGACCCTTTGAAAAGTGTACTGTTCCATGAATATTGGCGTTATGAATTCAGATGATTATGAGTTCCGATCTTTAGTATTAAAAAAAAATATGAAGAGTATGAAGAGTGACCAGTATGATGTAAAATGGTATGAGAAACATTTTCGGACTTCCAAAAATAGGACTTAAAAAGTTATGTGAGTAGATACGCACCCGGTGCTATCAATTGAAGTGATATTAATGTCACTTAATTCAATAAGGATGAAAATAACTAAGTATTTAGGTTAATATTTCATCCTTGATTTTTGACACTCCTTCTGCATTAATCAAGAAAGTACATACGATATGGGTTGAGTACGGGAGTTTCTAGTAGAGGTATAATCTACAGCTAAACTATTCGAAGTATTTCGTGTCGGAGCAAATCGACGGCTGATCGGAACTGCAACAAGGGTGCAGCGAGCGGAGCGGCGGCGCGCGCGGCATCCGCTATTCCCGGCGCGCGCGCACCTGGCCGAGCGCGGGCACTCCTCGCTGGATGATCACTGTTGTACCTTTCAGCTTTTACTCGTTCACTCTGACATCGGGCGGGCCCAACCCGACGTGGAGGGGCTCCCTATGTTTTCTCATAACATTTGTAATCCTAATTTCACTTGTCATAATGTTTTTGTTCTTAATAATCGTTTTCCTATGATTAACTTGGGCTTTTTAATTTTTACCATGACATTTGTAATCCTAATTTCACTTGCCATAACGCCATAACGTCGTAGTTTCCTGCTCCTAATTATCATTTCGCTCATTAAATACAAAACTGACACATTCCGAAATAATTTGCTCTTGCGATAAAAATCTTATACGAATAGCTTCTAATTTTAAAATGCAACACTGACTCATTTTGGAATGTGTCCGTTTTGTATTCAATGAACGATTTGTCCTACAATGATGTGATTGAATGACAATATCGCACTGCTAGATCTAAACAGGATCAACTCAAAATACAACTGTATTTAAAAAACAAACTTTAATACAATTTCTATGAACTTGAAACAAAACTAGCAAGGATTTTGAATTGATCCTGTTTAGATCTAGCATTGCGATATGTACTAATACTAATGTTTTCATACGCTTCCTTAAAGTTTAATCTTAGCATACTGCGCATGAGGGAGAACATAAGTTGAAGTAATAATAATAAAAGCTTACAATTCATGTTTTAGGACTATCGATACATTATGTGAATTAAGCATTATGGGTACGGAAGATTATGACAGAATTGTTATGGTAAATGACTTTAGGACAAACGATACTATGGCAAATAAGGAACCCCCGTTACAGGTACAAGGTACGACAGTAATACTTACTTATACACTTATGACTCTATCATATTATTTTATCGACATCGTCAGTGCTGTGTGGCTCATAAAGATAATCATCACTCTACAGCAAGTGTTATCTTTTAGGTAAACGCAGGCTGCGTGGTCCGTGTTGGTCGCGCTGCCCGCCGCCGGCCACCGCCTTCGCTTCCAGTAGCATCGGGCTCAGGGGCGGGCATTATAGCCGCTGGTTGTATCTAACCGCTGGTTTTAATTATGTTTGACACTCGTAGGTACATATCAGGAATTGTATTTCCAGTGAGATATAATTTGGATGTCTTCAAATAAAAAGCGAAGTAGACTTACCTATACTTAACTAGCGAGCGTCATCATTTACTATTACATTAGATTGAGGTCAATCGCTGGACAGTCCAGAAAAAAAAATGTGTATCGGGTGGTATCAGGCTATTTTACTCAAGAAGAACTATAGATAGCTATTACTTTTAACATGGCTGTTGTTGTGTTGTCAATACTACGCAAGCTCTTATTTACTGGCCAGTATTAAACGGCTGCCGGGTTAAAACAATACATGTCAAAAGCAATGTTGTTTTACCGAGCAGTATAGAGGTAGTTAGGTTAACCAACTACCCCTTTACTTATAAACGTGAAATATGTTTGGAATAGTTTATGCCATGCTTTGTCCTTATCTGTAATTGTGACATTTGCATCTGACAGAAAGTGACAAAGCATGGCATAAACTATTTCAAGCTTATTCCACGTTTATAAGTAAGGGGGTTAAGGTTTACATTAGGTAACGTACCAGCGCAATATCAAACTGTTGTCTTAACTTTCAACTCAAGAGAATAAATAATTATGTACAATCCCGAAATACCAACCTATTACATTATGTTTATATTTTTCATTTACTTAGGTCGATCTTAGAACTCTTTTTATCGCTGTCCCCTCGGGAACTGTCCAATTTAGGGGGAAGCATCCAAAATATACTCACGCATTAAATACCTATATACTTACCAACTTATACATCAAAATATTCTAAAGGTCATGTCATTGTGCTTAATTTCATTGAATTTCTTCAGTCGTTCAGGCATCATTGGAAGACCAACATCTAAATATATAAATAATATTTTCATTTAATAATTTAACTGTGCCATAACTATCACTATGAGAGTAGAACTATTGACATTATAAACAAGGTTGGTGCCAAAACGCCAACAATAACCGCCTCAAGAATGAAGTCAAGGTATTTTCCTCACCTGGTGTCGCACAGAAGGAATGTCCCGCCCGCCTTCGAGTGGCGCGAGGGTAATCCAGGTCACTCCGCGACCACAGCGCACTGGTTCCCTAACAATCAGTTTCGTAGCATTACACACGCGTCAGCTCGATCAACCCGTGCGTGCGCGCATGCATCCCGCTCCGACACTCGCGCGCTACTGGCCGCGCGCCGCGAGCCGCGGGCGCAGCGCCGCCATTGTCGCTACGGGCGGCTGGCTACGAGCGGGCTACGAGGCGCCCTACGACCCATCTACGATAACATTTTCAGGGCCTCTATTCCACGTGGTAAAACCATTATTTTATTACCTTTTACAAGTTACGATAGCTCTTAAAAACAATACGATTACGAGTACGTTACCTACACGTCAAGAACAATATTGTTTTACCCACCTGTTTCACAATCGACAAGTAAAGCATATTTGACAGATAAACTTACCCCTTTCTCTTTCTTACGATTGAAAATAGACAAGGAAAGAGCCAACTTTAAATGGCAGATAAATTTACTAGTCGATTGTGAAACAGGCCCTTAGTAAAATAGAGGCGCAGACCTTACTTTGGTCATGATGAGGATAAAGCCCTTCCAGCGTTTACATCGAACAATGATCAGTGACCAATAAGAACCATGCCACAATATAAACAAAAATAACTATCAATCAATCAATCAATTTATTTGCTAAACTAACTAGGGTAACTTAACGCAGAAAATATTTTCTGGTAAGTAATAGAAAATACGAACAGTTGTTAGTAATTCTGAAGCTCTGGCTAGCCCACTCTGGGAATAAAGGCGTGAGCTTATGTACGTATGTACCTATGTGTGTAGAAAATACGAATATAGGAGAGAGATTTATTGTATTCAAAATGTTTGAGAGTTTATTTCCAACTAGCTTCTGCCGGCGACTTCGTTCACGTGGATTTGGATCGTTATTCCCTTGGGAACTTTAGATTTTCCGTGATAAAAAGTAGCCTATGAGTTTAACCACGCCAGAAGCTATCTGCATTTCAAATTCCATCCAAATCCGTCCAGCCATTGCAGCGTGACGGAGTAACAAACAAACACACAAACTTTGCGTTATAATACCTATATAGTACGAGTAGGAGTTGCCCATCGCTAGTCACAAAAAGTTCGGTATCTCAGGCACGTGGTTGATGGATACCAACTACTTCAATTGATCATGATTTGTAATTTCGAAGGCAAGAGACGACCGCAGGCGTACAAGTCATGATTGAGGAACATTTGAAGGAAGCATTCTAAAAAGGCCGGTGAGAACCAAGCACGCCGTCCTAACTACCGTATCAAACAGGGTGACCGTGCGACAGCCTTGCATTATCTCGATCGAAGTAAATAAAACACGAACGTGTTGCCGAAAATAGCGTGTTTTAAATAATGACTGTAAAATGTTGTAGGTACACTAGGTACTCGACACACAAGGCAATTAAATATTTATATAACTATCTTAGGTACTTTTGGAATACTTGGCTTTTTTTCTGGGAGAGGCTGGGCCGGTCTTATAAACGCATACTAAAACTAGAAAGTTTAAATTATTTTAATAATAGGTACCTTTTGTAAAATAAATAACGTACAAATAAATAAGTAACTTTGAACATCAAAAATAGTAAATCATCACGAAAATTTCATGTAATGTACGTAACCAATTTAACCTAACATAATAAATGGTAACGAAATACGAGCACGTCTCCCTTTACGATAAAGTATACAAATAAACCCATAAATAGTAAATCAAGACCATAACATCATCCCTTTCCCATTTTAATGTAAAAGGTTTTCCAATTATTGTTGACTATCCTATTAAAGTAAATAAATGAATGTTCGTCGCTGCTTCGTCCCGCGCCAGCGCCGCTCCGTCTATTATTGGCAGCATGGCTTCTGTCGATGAGGTCGAACGTATAAGGCTGCCTAATTGTGAATGCATGCGCTAAAATGTGTTTTGTTCGCTCTGGCGGGACTACTTAAACTCGCCACAGCGATTTCGCTCGTTCGTCCGACAAACGTCGTTGCGTAAACTAAACACGTCAGTGGTAGGAAGGACCATGTTTCTAGCAAATAAATATAGTGAGCCCAATGTCCTGATGTTATGTCTCGTGCGTCAGGACAGGAAACGGAAATACTTATAGGATCCGAGTACTAGGTACTTCTGGGTCTATTGACAATAAATTAATATATTTATTTTTTATAAGGAGCCGGTTTTGTATTTTTTCCAATCAAACTAATAATTGAGAACCAGCGAGGCGTCAACCTGTTGCTCCCAACTGCCGGCGTGGCGGACGCACGGCGATTTAAAACTGTTTGTTTAATTTATTAGCCCATAAAGTTAACCCCTTCGCTGCAGCGCTGCGTGACTAAAGCCGAACGCCCTCGTCCCGCCACTCGGATGTATTCCGCCCTATCGTTACTTTTGTTTGCACACTTAATACCATAAATTACTATTTGCTTTTGTTCGCGCGGGATTAGACTCAAAAAATCATTGCTTTGCATCATTGAATATTTTTGATCGGGTTTTTGGTTGATCGTGTCAGTGGTGAGCCGGGAGTTTTGATAGAGGTAGTGTACTAGCGTCAGCCACCAACCTATCACGCCGGTCTTAGAGCCCCGAATGAACCACAACTGCCAGTAACAACCGGTTACGACGTGGCTGTACCTGCTGGTTGGTTAGGTATCTAATGCAATTACGAACCCTTTTCTTGACCATTAGTAGGTATTTAAATAAGTACATCAACGAATAAATTCTGCCCGAAAAGGACTGGAACAAAGTGACTTGGCCATGAGCAGTTTTCGGTTGCGATCCGAGATTAGCCCCCCTATTAATAGAACACCAGTAGAAGAGTACCTGCCGTGGTGGTTCAATTGTTTTGTTCCAAATTAAAATAAATAAAAAGCAAGCTTAGAAACCCGATTGAATTTTTGATTCTTTCGTCGATATATTATGTTAAAAACATTAAAACATAAAATCACATTGATATATTTTTTTAATAATTTTATGTATTTACCCTGTGACGGTTCCCCCTGTTTACGCATAATTTCTTTTGTCATATTTTGTTTAAGCCGAAGCGCATAATCTGGCTGCACTTTTGTAATGCAGTCGTATTGCAGTTATATTGCAGTTGGTACGACTGCAATATAACATTATGAGCAGTTCTATTGCTGTCGTATTGCAGTTGCACTGCACTGCAATACGACAACTGCAGCCAGATTGCAGTTGGTTTGCGGTTGACAGAACTGCATGACACCTGCAAGCGGACTGCACAATGAGTTTTCAGTTCTGATGCAGTTGGTCCAACTGCATCAGAACAGCCCCGGAACTGCCACTTTGCAGCTGGGTTGCAGTTGAAATGCTGTCCGTCTGAACGGGCCCTAAGGTGTATCTATTTGTATTTGGCCTCCAGTGAAGTTAAGTAGATTGAAAGTTACACCATTACAAAGCGTTCTGCTCACAAGGAAGGAATAAAAAAGAAACCTAAGTAAACGGTCGGAACAACCTCATCAATCAGCCAAGGTCAAGTTGTCTCCTTCATTGAGATTTTTTTCAAAAAATTTATCCTATAGACAGACACAAAGAAAAAAATGAAGTTGAGAAGTCAACTTGTAATTGGTTGAGTTGTGTTGTGTGGTTGTTCCGACCGTGTAGAATGGGTGGGAGCCCGCCCGGCGGCGCCACGCCGAGGCGCACGCGCCGCTCACGCAAACCTAGGGACTTGTACAAATTCAATGACGTTTCCGTGTCTAACGTGTGGATAACGGATGGGATCATTATCTGTGGGACGCTAATGAAAATTTGCCGCCACTTAGCGCTAGTGCGGTCACGGAAGGGAACGACAATGTGCATGGGATCGAGCCCCCGCCCTCGGCTCGTCGCGGACAGGAACAGAACTCACAGACGACTTTTGATAAAAATAATATAAATATATTGGAATAAAATCTCGGGTTTTACTCCTGAAGAATTGATTTTCATATAGGCAAGCCCCCGGGGTGGAAATTGTATGAGGAGTAAAAATATTACATGTGTAAACTCGAAAGCGTTATGTGTTTCTGCGTAACGTAGGTTTCTTGCGCACCTTTCACTTTCAAATCATATAAGTGTACCTACTTGTGTATATGCTTGGTAGCCGCAAAACAAAATAGTCATTTTGTTATGAACTTTATATGCAATGCAATAAGGTGAGGGGGGAACGGTCATTTTTTGTTTGAAGATGAAAATAGTGGTTAGTTTTTCAACGGGGTACTTACCTAGTCACTTCTCTTACGTGCGCTTATTCAAGCTCGTAAGTATACTTTTTACCAAGTACGAGAACCAAGTTTAGTAAAGTTAAAATGTTACTTAAATCTCTGCACATCGGTACTAAAACTCGTTATTAGTCTCTGGGGACTGAAGTATTCTTTTTAATAACTTTGGAAACCGCTTTCCACTGCGAGCGGAGCGGGCTACGTACGGACTCCGTTTGACTTCAAATCAAAAATCAAATCAAAATAATTTATTTGTCAGAATACAGTATTATAAGGTACTAAGGTAAGGTAGGTAAGGTAGGTAGGTAAGGTAAGGTAGGTAAGGTAGGTATTACGGCGGCTTCAAATATTTCCAACGCGAGCTAACCACTTTAGTCAGCGTTGTACGCCAAACGGAGTCCGTACGGAGCCCACTCCGCTTGCAGTGGAAAGTGGGCATAACAACCAATCACGGTGTTTGTGAATGGAGGATTATCGCCATTTTCAGTGATTGTGTATAGACGACTTTAAAGGCGTGAAAATAACTTAAAATTACAGCTGTGCAAAAATATTAAAAATAAACGATGTAATTTCGTCAAACACGATAAATGATTACGAATATGAATCTATTTAATTTAATTAAGGATTAGGTAATTCATTTTATTATGCATGGTCCAATTTTTATTAAAACAGTTTTAAAGTTTGAATCTGTTGACTCAAATTAAAAATGCTAGCATTGAAAGCATCACATTACCAAACAAACAGCATACTAACATTTTTTTAAGAAACTTTGTTATACTTAAGTAATCAATATTGTATAGAAAGACATTGTTTTCCTTGCATTCAAAGTAAAAATAGAGTGTTTACCATGAGACTTAAACAACCATAATGGCCCTCGAACTATAGCCACCATCGCTCAGCTCGGGTGGCTAAATATCTAGTGTGATTATGTCTTGTTTTAGTCCCTTGTTTAACTCCTTGTCTACTAACGTTCTTAGTTTTTTAGAAATATATATCAGTTCTTAATAGTTTATTGGTGCAATGGCAATCGTTAGAATTAATCCAGGGAAATGGTAGGTACAGCTTGGTAGGGCAGCCGCCGCGGCGGCGCCACCGCCAGCCGGCGCGCGCGCCGAGCCGGGCGCAGCTGCCGTCGACACGCAAACGCATCTATGCCAATGATTCACGCTAACGAACGCATTAATGTTATTATGTCACGATAAACTAGGTGATATTAGTTACTAATGCGACTGGTGCATAATGAGAGGCATATAATAAGATCACACGAGTGTTTTCATGCCTAATTATGCACATAACTTTATCTACATGCATATCATAAGTTTTCTACAATATTTGAGAAACCGGTATCTGTCGATACCCTGTTTCTTAATGTAGCTGTATCTTCATGTTCACATTAAAGTACTCGTATAGGTCACCGATGGGCGCCTGTCGTATCGCATAACGTTTTTTGTCCTAAAAATGTTTGGCCGAGAATGTTTGGCATACTGTTGAATGGCATACTACTCGTTTGTCCTAATATTTTTTGCGCATACTCATTTAACGTCCTAAAGCAAGTTTGTCCTAATATTGATAACTCTAAAGTCTAATTACCTAAAGCATAATATTCCTAACATGAATTGTAATAATAAATATTTTGCCTATTATTAAACTGGCTACAATTACAGCACCTAAACTAAACTATTGTAGGCGTGAAGTCAGAATCGTTACGTATTCTACCCTCAGGCAGGTCAGATTTCGGATAGGTTAGGTACGACGACGAGCGAAGCGAGGAGGAGTGTTAGGTAGAACTGTGACCCTAACGAGCGACCGATCAAAACAATTTTAGCACATTCAATATTAGGAATATTACAATTATGCACATGAATCATTCGACAGTTGAATCTTAGCCACATCAAACGATAAGACAAATAATATTTAGGACAAACGACAATAGGAGCAACAATTTAGGACAATCAAAAATATGCGGAACAAAGTGTATGCCACACGTTATTAGGACAAAAGACGTTATGCGACACAACGATAGGACTAATAATTGTATGCCATTCGATATAGACCCGTCACCGATACTTTAAAGTGAACATTAAGATGCAACTACAGCGATAACCGATTATTTAATGACATGGTAATAGGTAATTTAATGTTGACATTTTTATTTATTTTTTATTACTCAGATATTTATTAAATTTACTGTAAATTAGGTTTTTTACAATAAGTATTCACATATAAGCGTATAATAACAATACTAATACAAAAAATAAACATTATGCGTAATTCTGTATAGACGCATCTCTTTCTTCCCACCTGGTATAGTCCAATGCCCGTACGGCAAATGTGTAAAAGTGCCCGTACGACCTACTTACTGAATAAATGTCTTTTATCTTTTAATCTTTTTACAACTTTGTATAGTCTGGCAAAAAGACTTGAAATTAAAAAATGGCAACACTGTAGTGTTACAAAATCAGCCTAAGAAAAAAGGGACGACACTATAGTGTCGGTAGTGTCGGTGTGTGCACTATAGTGTTGGCACATTTTAATTTCAAGACATTTTGCCAGACTGTACCTACATTTTGCCGAAATAATATTTATCTACCATGTAATTATGGCGTTGACTATTACGTCTCGTTTATATATTTACGTCTTTTTAAATATCGACATATAAATATATATCTATACTTCATGGATAAATTACAATTTTCAATACATTTGTCGCGACGAGCGCGAAACGACGCGAAATGACACGATGCGACACAGCTAGTCTGACAGGTAATTTAAACGCTGGCAACTTTAATGATTCCGTATTGTCTGTGGTGAGCGCCTTTTGTAACCTTCATTTCGAATTGGAGGGAATAAGTAAAACCTTTTAAAGTGGTGTGAATAGTGTGTGTAGTATCCTGTGTTTCATTAACCGGAGGATAATGAAAGCTAAGTATCTAAGTATCTAAGTATCTAAGTATCTACTAAATACCTAACTGTCTAGGTATCTAAGTTCCTAGCCTAAGTCCCTAAGAATTGAAAGTATATGGCTTAGAGATCTGGACACCTGTGTTGCTGTTCAGGTGCCTAAGTGTATAAGCATAATATATGTGTCTACAAGAGATACCCCTACGTGCATAGGGAAGATCCATTTATGTGGATGAGAGATACCTCTATTTGATAGAGAAGATCCCGTTGAGTGGATGGGATACCTCTATTAACATAGGGAAGATCCTTTTTATGTGGATGAGAGATACCTCTATTTGATAGAGAAGATCCCGTTGAGTGGATGGGATACCTCTATTAACATAGGGAAGATCCTTTTTATGTGGATGAGAGAATAAGTTTACTCCTAGCAATAGGAAAGATCCTTTTTATGTGGATGAGAGAATAAGTTTACTCCTAGCAATAGGAAAGATCCTTTTTATGTGGATGAGAGAATAAGTTTACTCCTAGCAATAGGAAAGATCCTTTTTATGTGGATGAGAGAATAAGTTTACTCCTAGCAATAGGAAAGATCCGTTTTAATGGATGAGAGAATAAGTTTACTCCTAGCAATAGGAAAGATCCCTTTTATGTGGATGAGAGAATAAGTTTACTCCTAGCAATAGGAAAGATCCTTTTTATGTGGATGTGAGAATATGTTTACTCCTAGCAATAGGAAAGATCCTTTTTATGTGGATGAGAGAATATGGTTACTCCTAGTAATAGGAAAGATCCCCGTGGATGCGATTCCCCCTAGTTAGTAGGGAAGATCCTTTCATGTATGGTATATTACCTATATGAAAGGGTGTGAATGTCTCGGGCAGATAACTGCATATTTATTTCATATTAATAATTCATAATAATGATGTTGATAATATAGTATAGGGCTGCTAGGTGCTTAGGACACTGAGTATCAGGGTCATGGTACTTTAACTTCAACAGGAGGTGACAGACTCCTGGCAGATTCATAACAAAGAGCGAAGCAGATGTAAATAGAGAGAGAGTACACAGCGGAAGGAGCGAAGGGAGTTACAATAACGGGATAATGGGAAGGTACGTTATATTGATATTATTAGACAAATCGCGACGCCTCTATTTACCCCCAGTTATTATTTCAAGAGAACTGAGAAATGCATGAAGTATATAAACATGTTTATATAAAGGTTGTAACGCCACAACCATGGAAAATTATATATAAGAGGCATCGCGACAACATTTTAAGCATTTGCTAGCAACCCAACCCAATAGTTTATTCTTATTCTAATTCTACATACATACACATACATTAAATCACGCCTGTTTCCCAGAGGGGTAGGCAGAGACCACTTCTTTCCACTTGCTACGATCTTGACAAATTTCTTTCGCTTCTTCCACATTCATACATCGAGTCATGCACGCACGTCGGTTTCGGGTACTTAAGATTCGGCCCTTTTCCAGTATTTCACCGATTTGACTCGAAAAAGTACGCCTAGGGCGGCCCCTTCCGACCCGTCCACTCACTATCGATGTGTATATCTCTTTCGTCAATCTTCTTTCATCCATCCTTTCCAAATGACCGAACCATCGAAGCATGCCCTTTTCAATCTTAGTCAATACATCTTCTTTTATTCCACATTTCTCTCTGACTTTTTCATTCCTTACTCTATCAATCAGTTTCACACCACACATACTACGCAAAGAGCGCATTTCAACGGTATTTACACGACTTTTATGCTTGTCCTGCCACACCCAACATTCACTACCATACGAGTACATCAGGGTAGGGGCCAGCACTCCATTGTGAACAGCCAGTCGGGCTTTTTGTGAAATGCCCTGTCTGCTCACAAAGGAGTACAGGGCCCCATTGATTTGATTCCCCGCATTCACCCTCCTCTCGATATCCTTCTCACACTTACCATCTCTTGTAAACACACTTCCCAGGTACACAAATTCGCTCACTTGTTCTACTAATTCACCATTTATATTAATCACGCACTCAGTCATCTCCTCGTCCTTCTCTATCACCATGACCTTGGTCTTGGCAACATTTACTCTCATCCCCTTTCGCTTAAATCCCTCATTCATCACTGTCACCATCTCCTGCAACTCACGTACCGATGAGGCAAGTATAACTTGATCATCGGCATATAAGAGGCATTTGATTAGCAACTCTTGCATACGCAAACCCTTATCATACTCTTTCAGATCTCGCATACAACTGTCCATGAATAAATTGAACAGCCACGGTGAGGCAACACAGCCCTGTCTAACACCTTTAGAGATATTAAACCAGGCCGAGTATGCCCCATTGATCCTGACACAGGCTCTGGAGCCCTCATAAAGGGACCTCAAAGCCTGCACCAGGTTGCTGCTCACTCCATACATAGACAGCACCGTCCACAACTCCTTTCTATCTACCCTATCATAGGCCTTTTCCAGGTCCACAAAAGCACAGAAAACTTTTTGGTTGACAGCCAAGAACTTTTCTGTGATGGACCGTAGTGAAAAGACCTGATCGGTACATCCCATTCCCTTTCGAAATCCCGCTTGTACATCCCAGATTTTGTCATTCGTAACATTCAATACCCTTTCAATTAAAATCTTCGCATATACTTCTAATTCTAATTTTAATTAATGGCTTTCACTCCTGTTAAGGTGTATTTCGCCAATGTCGAGTTATTTATAGACACTCCCATGGACTTATTAGAGAAATAAGTCCATGGATATCACACGCGAGGACAATTTGTTCGGTAAAAGAGTAATTTCTCTAATGGACTAAACAGAAGCACATGGGGTTAGCTCCACGCGCTTCTGTCAAGTC
>CAWYPN010000425.1:0-21229 GCA_963966035.1 Acleris laterana
AAATGTCGATTTGCAACGTCAGACCAAGTCGCGTCATACTGCTGAAATTCAGGCGTCGTTGCGCGACTACTACATACGCGCAGTGTTGCTAGGCTTAGACTTGTCAAGCAAAATTCGGCAAAATTCCCCACCGACAGCTATGGTGCGATGTTCCAAAAGAGTCAAGCAACATTGCAATTGTTTTTTCCGTTGAGTTAACAATAAAAAGCCAGTTATATGGCTACTAACAGGTAAATAAACAAGTAAAACAACAAATGTCCTCACCTGTTCCTCAATGTCGGCGTGATCCGTGTCGTAGATCCACCCCTCATCGCCGAGCAAGATGGTGTCTCGAGGGTGCATAGCGCTTCGGAGCATACCTGTCAAAATTATATTAAGGTTACTGCCGACTTTCTTTTATGAAAGTAAGTAATTAATTTTGTAAGTGTTTATAATGGAACGCTGTTTTTTCAAAACATAGCTTGTTGCTAGACTGATATTGTGTCGACAAACATGTGAGAAGTAAACAAATTCATTTAGCTACTGGCTTGTACGACCAACACGTAGCTGGCTGTTTGTAAAATTAAAAAGAATAATTAATTTAATCTCGAGAGACCAAAAGTAATTAATGGTCATCGCACAATTCGCACACTACATAACCCCGGTTCCGGATCAACACCGCCTCAGCTCAAAGTGAAACGATGAAAGCTTCGATTTGTGTTACTACGATACATTATACGAGTTAAAGTAAAAACAATTCAGTCAGCCGTCAAACGCGCGTGAGTGAGATGGAAAAATAGATGCAATTTAATTTGCACCTTATTACTATTACAAGTCTGATCGTGGGTTTAAATCGTGTTTTCGGCAATCACAGGAATCATTGTTGAATCAATGGGAACGAAGATTCCCGACACGCCATATAAATAATGTTCTACTGTACTTATGGTAATTTTGGAGCACTCTAAAGGCCCGTATTAATAAACTAATCTCAACTCTAATGCTCGTCTTGAGATGTGTCAAAAATTACAGTTTGAAGTTTGCTTTGACGTATCTTGTGACGCGCATCTCAGCCAAGATGAGTTTATTAATACGGGCTTAAATGAGAAAGGTGAGGTGTCGTCTGGGTAGGGATCGGGTTGCATAAAGTTTAAAGTCATATTTTTGATGGGCATACAAGGATTCGTCATACTCATCATTGCGCATAACTGTAAATTGTCATACATTTATGCGCATAAAGTTTTTAATCATAATGTTTAAGAACATATTGTATAACGCGCATAAATTTGATGCGCATATAAATATTTAACCATACTTTATACGTAATGACGTAATATTCATTTAATAACAAGCTTTTCCGCTCTTTTATAAAAAGAAATAACCCTAACCTATCCGCGATCTGAGTCGGTTTTATCATATTATGACTAAATAAATGTATGACATTCTACATTATGGTTAAACCAATTATGACTCCGTATAATTATGACAGGGAACAATTATGCCTAGTAAAATTTATGCCAAAAAAAAATATGAGCATCAACTTTATGCGTAAAGTGTTATAACAATCGATATTATGACAATAGTTGTTATGCGACCAGACCGCCACCCGTGTCGTCTGATACTGACCAGTGGCGAGGTTGGTGGTGGCGGGGTCCTGCGCGCCGCCCAGCTCCTGGGCCAGCAGGCGCAGCAGCGGCGCGGCGGGCTGCGCGGCCGGCCCCAGCGCCGCGCACGCCTGGTACAGCCGCAGCCGCAGCAGCGCCGCCGGCGCCTTCAGCGAGCCGCCGTAGTTGCGCACCACGCCGCCCACGCTGGAGGAACCAGAAACCAATCATACTTCATACTTGTCGGAAAACGAAACCTCTATTTTATCAGTGACATCGAGCCAGGGATTGAAAACCGGTTTATTTTCCGTAGCGGTTAAAGCCACACTATTAGAGCCCGTTCTCACGAGCGCTTTTTCAACGCGCGTTAAAAAAACGTTGAAATGACTCAAATTGATAACCATGTGTTTATTCACACGAAGGCGGTTTTAAAGCGCGGCGCTTTTTTATCGAACACTGTTCGATTTTTGACGTTGGGCGTTGGACGTTAAATTGAATTGAGCTTACAATACCGCCAACGTCCGGCTGTAACGCGACACTTTTTAAGCGCTCGTGAGAACGGGGCCTTAGAGCCTAACCCATAATAAAGGTTACGCTCACAGGGAGCGAAATGCATTTACCGGTTAGAGAGCGCTCCTTCCGTGTGAGCCGAGACAAGGGTGAATGACGGAAGCGCTCTCTAACCGGTTATATCCAATTCGTTGAAACGTAACCCAAATAATTAACCGGTTTAACCTAAATAAATACCGGTTTATTTGTAACCGGTTACAATCCCTGCAAAGAGCAGCTTCCATTCACTAAAAAATTTGCTGCTTTACAATGTGTACCAAAGTGTCACCTGTCAAATGTTGCAATGATATGGGCAATATAGGGATAGGTCCTAAAATTTTTCTTTCTGCAATCAGTCCAAGGACTATAAGTAAATCTTCTGTGTGCTTATTGGCATTGGAGATCTGAAGTCCAGCGACTGCAGATTCCTCATTATTTATCTCTAGCAAGCATTAGGGGTCGCCTCTTCAGACAACTTATACATTGATCCTTTAGTGTGTATCCAGCCTCTTGTAGTACTTCATGCTTATGGTGGTAACTTCTTCTTTTATTGTGGGCATTTGCAAATACTCGTGAATTTCATTTGTTTTGGTTAACCAAGGTTGTTTTGAAGTCTTTGAAGAATTTCTACGTTAGAGTGACTTGCCGAAGGTTCCAAAATAAGTACCTTATTATGACACTTAAAACAAAGAGGGACAGAAATGGAATTAAGGTGTAGTCTTGTTGATTAGCGACAACGTCTTTCCGATGTCACCTAAACAATAAACGCATCTATCCACAGTCACTTACTTGGTAAGCTCGTCGATGGCGCCTTCCACCTAAGCTGCTTAAGCTGCGTGAGTCTCATGACCGTGTCGTCTGGTCGGCTAGGAACAACGTCCTTCTGATGTCACCTACACAACCACATCTGTCTAGCGTCACTTACTTGGTAAGCACGGCGATGGCGCCATCTATCGGCTGCGTGAGTCTCTTGGCCGTGTCCTCGTTGTTAACCAGCGACGGACAGTGGATCAGCAAACTGTGGAGCGCCGACAACGCTCCCGCTCGTCCTTCTAATGTCACCTGTACAATAATTAATCAGATTCATATTTTTGTACCCAAAAATGTATGTAATTCCTTTGGACGTGGGCATTAAAATGTTTTACGTGCGAAAAACGCAAGAAATACATTTAAGTAGAGTAAAAGTAAAGTAAATGTATTCAGTATCTTACACTATTCTATTGTATTTTCTTTAGGTGCTATTTAAGTGTAAAAAAAGAGTATAAAAGTGAGACACACCAACAGTAGCTTAGATAAACAAATACATTGGTAGTAATAGTTCAGCTTATGCACCGAAATGAAAACTATATTATTTATCACAATTACAAAGGAAATTTGACTAACATTTTTTTTCAAATTCAGCAAAAAAACATGATCATCAATAAATGTATGTGTGTGTTTTACAACATACCTGCCACGTGAACGCATCGCCTCTGGCTTTCTCCGACGTCATTTCCTTGGCAGATCTTGGGAAACTGTTCCTCCACAGCAACAACATTCTGGGTAACAGACCACGAACCACAGGTACCCCTGGGGAAACCATTGAAATAAGTCACAATTTCAATTTACCAAGCAAATGTATTCACTGTCTATAACGCATATGAGCATTTTCCTGACTTTCATCCTGTACCTTGAACGCGTGGTTTAAAAAGTACGTTAACATTGAACTTAGAGGCGGCAGTAAGAAAAGATCTGAACAAAGGGACGGCAGCCAGCACGC
Organism: Acleris laterana; assembly: GCA_963966035.1. Classification (NCBI taxonomy): domain Eukaryota; kingdom Metazoa; phylum Arthropoda; class Insecta; order Lepidoptera; family Tortricidae; genus Acleris; species Acleris laterana. The sequence continues at coordinate 3,889 of CAWYPN010000425.1, forward strand.
CAACGCCTATAAAATAGCGGAAAGACGACGAGCATAATAATCAATTACAATTCATTGCGCGCTCACCTAGCGTGCAGATAGCGCCGACTATCAGCCAGCCCGCGTTGGTCCGCGCCGCGGTCAGCCGGCTGCTTTGCCCAGCGGACCGTAGTAGCTGTTCTGCTGCATTGAAGGCAACTTTGCCCCGACCGTGCGGCACTCCTAGAGGCGAGAGGCGCACAGAGCCTAGAATAGCGGCTAACGCTGCTGAATAACCTGCGAACAAAGAGCAATAAAAAATTTACATACATACAATATTTACACTTTTTTTATGTCATGGGGAAGGCAAACGAGACTCCTGCCCCCTATTTCACCATCGTATTTATGTATGTATGTATGTAAACACTTTATTGTACACAAAAAAAACAGAAAATCTAATACAATACAGAGTTAGAATGTACAAAGGCGAACTTATCCCTTTAAGGAATCTCTTCCAGCTAACCTCAATCGCTAACGTTAATCGTGATGATGGCAGGTGACAGGTGACAATTTGGTATACATTCCAAAGTTAACAAGCTCGCAGTAGTGGGATTCATATCAGCTGCGCCGTGTACCGAAATGAAATGTCACCTGTCACCTGTCATTGTCTGGGGGCTGTGAAGAGCACAGTCTTAACGATCTTATGTACAGAGGGCCAAATTTGCAAAAAGACCTTATGTCGCTTATTCTCAAATGGAGGCAATATGAAGACCATAAAGATGTACGGTTCGTACAACGTTTTAAATGATAATTCTGATGTTCTGAAGATAACTTTATTTGTATTAAAATAAGTTAATAATAGCGAGTACACGCAACGGCTGATATTGGTGAACTGTCGTGCATCGACCTACATAAACGTAAGTCGGCGTAAGTTGATGATGATGCGGAATGTACGATGTTGGATCGTACATGTTCCAGGAAAGGGAAAGGAACATGGAGGGGTGGATAGGACTGCTTACGGCACCTGTGATTAGGGAATAATTCTTAAATATTGTACATGTCATCTTAAAGCAATTAAATTCATTCTTACATAGTTTTTAGTTCTATACACTGAAACTGAAGTGTTTTTCAAATGTTGGCGAGGTCGCCTTATTAGCCTTGTTAACTAAAGTTGAATAACGCGGACTAGTGAATTCGACGTCACTCTCGTCGGATAGGGTGATATTCGTCGTGACGGGGACCCGTCTGGTAGATTGGATATGCTCCCTCAGTGCGTGCGGCTGCATCGCGCGCGCTGGGCTCGCCGCCGCAAGTCGGGCTGGCGCGGGAGGCGCGGGATGCGCGACGCTGGGTACCTCTGGCACTCTGGTCCTATTAAGGGCTCCCATTTGGCACGCGCGTAGTCGTCGCCATGCCAGCGCTATGCCCATGCAACATATGATTCCTGTTACTGTGGCAATTAATCCATATTGCGTGACATCGTGAGATGATGTTCTGTCCATTTGGATGACCTCTGCGCCATTCTTCTTCATCTCTTGTATTTGTTTTCCTATTTCGTTTAATTGTTGATGAAAGTACGTATGATTGTCGTACGTTATTGGTTCAACTATACTCGTCTCGTTGATGATAGGTATGGGTAAATCTATGATGTGATTTATTGGAGGTATTTCGATCTTTAATACATCTGCTTTTACGTCCATTGTATTGCTTTGCTTGCCGCGAGAGTATATTGTAAACTCTGTTGTTTTGATTGTGCAATCCCCGCTTAGACTAATAATTCCGTTTCCAGTCAGCTGTACTGATGTCACATGACTCCTACATATGATACGAACTGTGCATTGTTTACAACTTGCATATAGGTGCGAATTCATATCGTTTAATTCGGCCCACGTGGTTTTGCAGGGTTCCGTGTTGATTACGCACTGCTTTGTGATGTCATTCATGACGCATATGTTTTGATCTGATGTCATGTGGTACACCGGCGTCTGCAATAGGCACAGCTGGGTAGCGTCGTCGTATCGGTCACAACGCAGTAAGTCTGCTTGAGTCATGGTGAAATATGAATCTTTCTGGAGGTTCATAGCTATGTAATCTGATACGGGTATTATATTTATCATACTGTTGTTTACGCTGTGGCGAGTAGGGATAAGTCGATATATCTCGTAGGGATCTCTGGCTACTAATGGTATTCTGATTTCTATAATGAAGTATTGCCTTGTCATCCTCGCCTTAACTTTCATCGTACGATATAGTTTGGGTAAGTCTGTTACTATGTTGTCGATTGGTAATGACAGATCTTTTGCTAGTTGGCCGGAGATGACGTTCAGTTCGTCCGTTAACTGCTCTGGACTGATAAGATGAATATTAAATGTTCCGTAGTGTAAATCAACCATTGTATCTAGTAGATAGTCTTGAATTTTTCGTAAATTTCCCAAGATTGTGTTTGCAATGATCGCTGATAATGCAAAACTATTGCTATTAGCTGTACTATGCATATCCGTCTTTAGTTGATTAGTCATCTTTTCTATTTCCTGAATATGTCCGTTAATGTATTTATGTTGTTGCTCCATGGTGTTCTCAACTCGTTGTAAAAGGTTATTTTGTGCTTCCACAATTGATGTCTGATTTTGCCATAGTACTGCCAAGTGCTTCTGATTAGATCGAATTGACTCGATATCTTTCTGATATTGATCTGAAAACTGATCGTCTAGTACACCAAAAAGTGTATGTGCTAGGTTGCCGACCCCATTTATAAGGCCACGACGCGTACGTGGGAGCACGTGGTTGATCTGCTGACCGAGCAACATGTGATTGTAGTGGTCGAGTTCTTTGTAACTGTGACGTAATTGTAACATGATTACGTCGCACAGCATGGGCTTGTCCATGACGTTGCAATGATTTCCAAAGTTATTTATACATTTAGTGAGTACTTCAACACCCGTCCAGTAAGGGTTCATGTCGTAATAAACGACCAGCTTCCATTCATCCCGGACAAGATGCATGTCTGAGATTTTATCAAAATAAATGCTCTGATTTTTGCTTAGTTGCGCTATGTTATAAGCGCCTTGTGTTGGTAATATGAGAATCATTGTAATCAATGTAATAAACAGTGATTTGCAGCTTGACATTACGTTGTTTTTCTTGTGTGATATCTGATTAGGGCTCCCTGGACCTTGATGATTATCTTCTTTAATTTCTTCGGTCACAGGTAGTGGTGATAATTTTATGATTGGCCTCTGTACTATGCCGTTTTTCGACTTTACACTGACGACTCGCACATGCCCGTCTTTTCCAGGATGCAGTTCGACAACCTTGCCGAGCGGCCATCTTCCTGCTGGCAAGTTAGCGTCGTGTATGAGGACGATGTCACCTACTTTCTGGTTTTGTTGTTGATGTTGCCATTTACTACGTTCTGATAATTTACATAAATATTCCGTTTGCCAACGTTTCCAGACATCGTGGAATATTTTTTGAGTGAGCTGCCATCGTGTTCTAGCGTCCCTTTCTGTTTCGACAATACTGAGCGTGGGACCACTCGCTAGGAAGTGTGAAGGTGTTAGGAAGTTTGTATCTTCCGGGTCTTCTGATATAGGGCCAAGTGGTCTTGAGTTCAGGCCAGCTTCTAACTGTGCGAGTAGTGTTGTAAATTCCTCGAAGGTTAGTTTTTGTTCTCCAAGGACTCTACGTAAATGATGCTTTAGACTCTTCACAGCCGCTTCCCATACTCCACCTGCGTTCGGCCACGACGGTGCATTAAAATGAAATTCGATGTTCATTTCAGCTGATTGGGCGTAGAATTCGTCGTCCAATGTCCCTTGTAGGTTAATGATCTCTTCCCTTAGGATTCGATTGGCTCCGACGAAATTGGTGCCGTTATCGCAATAGACATGCCGGGGCGCACCTCGACGAGCAGCCATTCGTCGTAATGCTGCTAGAAATGCTGATGACGATAAATCTGAGACAAGCTCCAAATGGACCGCCTTCGTTACCATGCAGATAAAAACTGCAACATAAGCTTTATTGGTCTTGATACCCCTGCCCTTGTTAGCCTTGATGTCGACGTACCCAGTGAAGTCTACGCCGGTGTTGTAAAAAGGACGGGTCGGGTTACTACGAGCTGCTGGTAGGTCCCCCATTATTTGGGTTTGTTTAACTGGATCGTGTCGTCTGCAGGTGACGCACTTGCGAAGTCGTTTCTTGACCGCTCTATTCCCCCCTATTATCCAATAGTGCTGCCGGAGTCGGGCCAGAGTCATTCTCGCTCCTCCATGGAATGTCTCACTATGAGCTTGGTCTATGAGCAGGCTCGTAAGATGACCTTCATGGGAAATGATAAAGGGATGCTTCATTGTTGCGTTGATTTGGGCGTGCTTGATACGACCACCGACTCTTAAAAAACCGTTTTGATCTATGAAGGGTGTTAAGCTTATAATTTTGCTCTTAGTATCAATCTTTTTCTGATTTTTTATATTATATATGTCATGAGCAAATTCCTTTTGTTGATAATAGTGTATTATCCTTTGTCGTGCTTCTAATAATTCGTTGCATGATAAAAATGTTTCTTTAGGTCGGTTACGTGACACCACTCTAAGTACTCTTGCTAGTACTCGGGTTGCACGAGTGAACTTGCTCTGTTTGTTTACAATTTCGCTTATGACGTCATCGTGACTAATAGTCGTGACATTTATTTGAATGCTTTTCTTAAGCTCTTGATCAGTTTTGTATACTGGATGATTTTTATCATCTAGTGATGTGTAGTTTTTTAACCACTTAGGTCCATTCCACCACAATGGATGATCTTTCAACTGAGTTGCTGTGATTCCCCGACTAGCGCAATCGGCTGGGTTTTCGTTGGACCGTACGTAACGCCAACAATCTGAAGGTATGATTGATTTTACTTGCTCAACTCGATTTGCTACAAAGGGTTTCCATCGCCCAGGGTCACCTTGAAGCCAACCCAATGCTGCTGTAGAGTCGGTCCAGGCAAAGATCTTGATGGATTGATCTGATAGGCTCTTGATAACCTTTTCCGTCAGTTTTGAAAGAAGATGACAGGCCATTAGCTCTAAACGGGGTAAAGTGATGTCCTTTTTCAGAGGTACAAGTCTTGCTTTTGCTGCTTCAATTGTTACTGATGATTGTTGTTTACCGTCAGGGCTTGGCTTGTTGATCTTGCAATAGATCACGCAGGCGTAGGCCTTTGTAGATGCGTCGCAGTAGCCGTGAAGTTCAATATTACTACTTTCTTTAGTTCCAATCCATCGTTTTATTCTGATGTAATTGATGGTTTCCAACTCGGCTCGAATGTTCTGCCATTCACTGATAAACTCTTCTGGCAAGTTGCTATCCCATTGCACGTCGTTCAGCCATACTTTTTGGAATAGTAACTTTAGTTTAGTGGTTACTGGGGCTAGCCAACCAAGCGGGTCAAATATTTTGGATATTTCTGATAACAAAGCCCTTTTGGTTAATGATTTTGATGATGGACAGAGTTTGACTTGAAATGAAAACAAGTCATCCACAGGGTTCCATCGTAGTCCAAGCGCCTTTGTTGATTCTGGATACTTGAAGTCAAATGCTTGCTGATTTAATGTTGTCTCTACACCTTCCAGTAGTTCAGGTTTATTAGATGCCCACTTGCGAAGGTTGAACCCACCTGATTTCAGTAACTTAATTAAATCGGACTGAAGTTGCTTTGCTGATGCTATGCTGTGACTCCCACTGAGAAGATCGTCCATATAGAAGTCGTCTTCTAAAGCTTTCTTAGCTGCCGACAAGTAGTTTTGACCCTCATCATTTGCTAGCTGCTTCAAGGTCATCATCGCGAGAAACGGTGCTGCCTTTGTGCCATAAGTAACAGTTGCTAGGTTATATTCTCGTATAAACTGTTTTGTGTTGTCTCTCCAAACGATCCTTTGGAGTTTCTGATCTTCTGGGTGCACCAAAATCTGCCGAAACATTTTTTCAATGTCGGCTGTCAATGCTATTTCATATTGCCTCCATTTGAGAATAAGCGACATAAGGTCTTTTTGCAAATTTGGCCCTCTGTACATAAGATCGTTAAGACTGTGACCCGTTGACGTAGGCGATGACGCGTTGAATACAACTCGTAACGCTGTAGTACTTGAGTCAGCGCGTAGTACGCAATGGTGAGGCAGATAATAGGCTGGTGTCTGATTGCCGTTACTAACTGCCTCGTACATGTGACCCAAATTAATAAACTCGTGTATAAATTCTTTGTAGCCTTCTGATACATTCTGATTCTTGCTAAATTTTTTCTCCAATTGAAGAAACTGTGCTACGGCCTTTTGTTTAGAATTTCCCAGTTTTTCTTGAGTATCAGGTTTCATAGGTAGTCTCACTACATATCGACCATCTGATTGTCTATATGTGTGCTCCTTGTAGTGTTCTAGACAGTTATGATCTGCCGTCGACATGTTCAGTGGGTTATCAGCGATGTCCTCTATCTCCCAAAATCTCTGAATTTCTTCCACACTGTTTAGGATGACGTTACATTGATATGTCTTAACGCTGCCGCATAGCAACCACCCTAAGTGTGTCTGTTGGGCCATTGGCTGTGAGTCATCTTCACCCTTGATGATCCCGCCCATCATGATTAGAGCGTATATTTCTGCCCCTAGCAATATATCTACTGCACGGCTGACATTAAATTGTGGATCTGCTAAACTGATATTTTCAATGTATGACCAATTAGGTTTCCTGAATGTTTGGTTGGGGAGATTACTGGTGAGGTTGTTCATGATCACCACATTTGTGTTGAATGTATAATCTGTACTGATGGCTGATACTGATATGTTCATGGCTCCCTTGCAGTTATTTTCTTGCGTGCCGAGGCCAAAAACTACTCCTTTACAATGACGCCGGGGTAATCCAAGCCTTTGTGCCGCATTCTCGGTTATAAGGGAAATTTGTGAGCCCTGGTCAATCAAGGCCCTCATGATGTGATAGGAGCCATCTGCTGCGAGCACCTTGATCTGTGCTGTGGCAAGTAGGATCTCGGATGAGTTGTTTTGAGTCACGTGAACGTGGTCCTTACTCTGCCTTTGAGTAGTTGTTATTGCATCATGTAGCAAAGTGTTATGTGGTTCTGTACACTTGCGACACGTTCTCGTAGAAATGCATTTGTCTCCTTTATGATCGTAAAGGCAATTGGTACAAAGTCGTAAATCGTTTGTCACCTTCAATTTTGCTTCATTTGGCAGTTTGATGAACTCATTGCAAAAGAAAATCGAATGATTATTTTTGCAATACAGGCACTTGTATGCCGACGATACATGATATGATTTCGCAACATTTTTGCTGTTGTAGATATTGCTATTGTAGGTTTCGTTTCTGGGATATTTGTTAAAGTTGGTGTTATTTTGTTGCTGAGGTGATTTTTTCATGCCAAATGAGGGCGCATAGTGACTACTTGTTTTGTGCATATTGCTGTCCTGCTTTCGCCGGGATGCCTCGAGTGACGTAAACTTGCTTTCCAGAAACTCGTAAAAATCTGATAACGATGGTAGATCTCGGGGAGATTTCAATGACTCAATGTAATCTTTGTGTGTTTCAGCATCCAATTTTTGCGACAGAATGTGAATAAGCAGGGGGTCCCAGGTATCAATTTTGACTCCCAGGGTCTTGACGGCATTTAAGCACTCTTTAGTACTGTCATGGATTTTCTTGATAAGGTATGATGTCTGCTGTTGCATTACTGGTAAGGTCATAAGTATGTTGATATGTGAGCTAAAGATCAATTTAGTGTTATTATATCTGTGATTGAGAATCTCCCAACACACTTGGTAATTCTCTGAGCTGATATTCAAATGCTGAATTAGTTTTTCTGCTTCACCTTTGACCTTGCTCTTTAAAAACTGCATCTTCTGTGCGTTTGATATGGAGCGATTGGTATGAATAGTTTCGCTAAATAGATCTTTGAATGATACCCATTTATGATAATCACCATTGAACGCAGGTATGTCCATAGTTGGTGTAGTCTTAGTTTTGTAGGATGCTGCCCACATTTTTTCATTAAGTGCCTTCTTGATATCATTATATTCTTTCTCATATCTTGTGAATATACGTTCATACTCTGGGTCTTCTTCGTAGAGTTCACTATCGATGTCCCAATGCAAACCGTCGATCGCATTCCAACGAGAATCCACGAGTTTCAAAACGTCTTCATATTCCCACTTCTCTGATAGCGAGCCAAAGTCAATATTGGTAATAGTTCGAGCGAAAGCTTTAAAATTGCTCTTTTGTTTACGGCGTTTTTCTTCTAACTTGCTTGAAGTTCCCGTGTGTTTTGAACTGTTTTCCATCGCCCTAGTTTCGTCGGCCTGTTGTGTGGCGTTTGGGGCCTGATTTGCGGGGGCTGCTGGGCTCCGCTGCGCAGGCGCCAAGGAACTTAACACCGTATCAGTGTCAGCTTCCGGGGTGGATGGCACAATGGATGGCTTTTCTATTTCCTCTGATCTAGGAAATCCTTGTAAACTTTTAATTAATTCCAACGGAGGTGGTAATGGTTTTTCATTTGATGATGGAGCCTCCGCGTGAAGTAAGTATCGTTGCAAATAAGATGATAATGTTTTACAAAAACTTTTGGTTGTTTCATAATAATCCTGCTGAAAGTACACGAAGTTGTCGTTTCGATGATCGACCAGTTGCAGATGAATACTATTAAACTCGTTCCAGTACGTCGATAACATATCGATTCTTCTGTCAATGTTTGAATAAGTCTTGCGTTCCGGCCCATCCTTTTTGAAGTTAATGAATATCTGCTCAATCTTTTTCATAAGAGTATATTGCTTCGAAAGTAGGTCTTCCATCGTAGACCTTTCTTGATTACTGATAGAGACGTTTCACTGATTTAGCTATGTGGTTATGTAGCCTTTGTAGGTATATATACCTTCTCAATTCCACCAGTGAGACCCGCTTGTGGGAGGCTGGGGAACCGATTAACTACCACACTAAGGTCCCACACAAACACAAAGCTAGAATGATGCTGCTTATTCCTGATAGCTGATGCTGTTTAATCCTGATAGCTGATGCTGTTTAATCCTGATAGCTGATGCTGTTTAATCCTGATAGCTGATGCTGTTAGTTACTGATATACTGATGAATGTAGCTCCGTAAGGTAACTGAAAACTTCCACGTAGCACTGATAAGTGTTTCCCACGTCGAACTCTCGATGAAATTATCCCGAAAGAACACACGCGAGATCCGGTTCGAAGGACCATAAAGATGTACGGTTCGTACAACGTTTTAAATGATAATTCTGATGTTCTGAAGATAACTTTATTTGTATTAAAATAAGTTAATAATAGCGAGTACACGCAACGGCTGATATTGGTGAACTGTCGTGCATCGACCTACATAAACGTAAGTCGGCGTAAGTTGATGATGATGCGGAATGTACGATGTTGGATCGTACAGTAAGTGTTATCTGTGACCTATAGACATTTGCATTCACAAGACTACATTCTGCAACTGCAAGACTGCAATCCTCAGACCGCAAATGCGTTGCCGACCCTGAGGTCTAAGATGGAATGCCTCTATGCTAGTTATTTCACCGGTTGTCTTATCCCACGCTGGAACACAACAATGAGAAAACTGGTGCCATGTCAAATTAAACAAATCGAACTTTGCCCAATGTCTTCAAACAGCAAAACCTACCTTTTTGAGGTGCGAATGTGAAAATGTTATTTTTGCTATTTATTCTAGAGATTGAACGATTTACAATCGTTTTTCCAGCGAATGTTACCGGATATGTGGTGCGGCGTGGGCGACGACCGCGGTGCGTCGAGCGCGTCCACGCACTTGTCCAGCAGCGGGGTGATCTGCGAGGGCAGCGCCACGCACACACAGCGGACGCACCACGCGCCCGCCAGGCGCGCTGCCACGCATGGGTGCTCCAGTACCTGCGCATATAGCGATTTTATATAAAAAAAAAACAAGTAAAAACCAGATGGGACGCTATTATACTAAGACTGTGTTGTCCATCCGTCCCAACTTTAAACTTTTTGTTGGTCGAGGTCGACTCTTACTTGACCAGTTCCTGCCTAGATCCTGATGTATGAATAGTCAAAGAACCAAGCATATTACGTGTTCACAAATATATTAACTGCCATAGGAATCATTCTAAATCGCCCCAAGTATAAAGGTGGCTTTTTTTAAACGCAACATTATTGGCGACCCAGGGTGGTTAATGTGCTTATGTTGGACTTACCAACCGAAAGCGGAAGGAATACCAACTGAAAACCTGGCGATTCTCCCTCCACACCGTTGTAGGTAAGGGCCGCAGGCTCTACTTGTGCAGTCGACAACGACCCTAACCAAAAAAGATATTAAAGTTGAAAATCGAACTCTCCCTAAACTCGAATCAAACTCACGGAAAAGATGACTTCGATCATGTTGAGCGACGTGTCGGACACGAGGTTCTGCACGGAGGTGCCTAGCTGCAGCGTCAGCTCGCCGGCCTCCATCAGGGCGCACACCAACAGGTGCTGGCTGAATAATGTCTCCTGGAAGACAAACAACATGATGAGATCGTGAAAAAACAGGGGCAAATATCAATTTCAATTTCAATTATTTATTGCTTTTTCATAATGGTACAGCTTATTCTAATAAATAAGTAATAACAAAATGAACACTGGAGGGCACAGCAACACTAGGAGAGAGGAGGCATAAGTTAATTAGTAGTATATGTATTATATTTAACCATTACTAATTATCCCCGTGTGGTTACCGGGTTAGAATAGTGCCACTCCATGTCTTCCCGTGGATGTCGTAAGAGACGGCTAAGGGAATAAAGGCGTATAGTACTGTTAGGCGATGGGCTTGCAACCTGTCACTAATACACTGGTAAACATCTTAGCCTAAGTGTGCAAAATGTGGTTACAGAATTATCAACAAGTTTTTAGAGTTGTTGGTAATTCTGTAGCTCTGCCTACCCACTCTGGGAATAAAGGCGTGAGTTTATGTATGTATGTATGTACTAATTATCGTAACGCGTCTTCTGTATATTCTTTTATGGTATAATATGCTTTGTTTACGAGCAATTGTTTCAGTTTATTAATAAATATTTTTTCCTTTTTTTCTTCTTTTATACTTTCAGGTAATTTAATGTAATTTTTTATGGACATTATCAAAGGACCATCAGAAGTTAATTTAAGACGGGAACGTGGAAGTTGCAGGTTATTCTTATAGCGCAAAGATCGCGCTACAGGTAGGTCTTCACGTTTTTTGAAGAATTCGGGGTATTTTCTTACAAATTTGCACAATTCTAGGATATAGAGAGATGGAAGGGTAAGCATTTTGTATTTGATGAAATATGGTTTACAGCTATCCGTCGGTTTTATATTTACTAGGATACGCAGCAGTTTCTTCTGCATGGTGAAAAGGGATGGTGCTTCGGTGCTATATTTTGCATTATCTCTCAAACAAGTGCGAAAAAGTTGGCCGCACTTTACCAGTACATGCTATGGAAATTTTAGAATACATATCGGTCACAATCGACTGTACCTGGTTGCAGTCCTTAGCGTTCTCAGGGTTGAAGTCGATGCTGTGCATCTGTCGACGCACGAGCTGCACCAGCTCGCGGCACGCCGCCGCCTGCGCCTTCTCGCCGAGCATGCGGCCCAGCGTGCTGCGCAGGATGTACTTGATGCACTTCCTGGGCAATCGAATAGACACATCAAGGATTTGATAGATACATTTTATCGGATCCCTTTGACTGCCATACATATGGTTGGTCATAATCATAATGTATTGTTAGTCATACTTTATTTTGTCATAACTTCTTTCAGACTGAAGTCACAGCTTTTAATAAACGTTTATCGTGTAGATTAGTTAGATTAGTTTTGTAATCTAAAAAAATAACCGTGTCCTGAAAAAAATGCATTATGACTTGCGAAAATTATGACTTAAAAGACATTATGACTAAAAATAATTATGGCAGTCAATATTGACCCAAATTTTATAAAATCGTTTTTTCTTAGTTGCAGAATTTCCATTTGCATTTTTCGAGAATTTCCATCCGCATTCACGGAGCTCCTATTTCTTCGAGCCTCCTGCAACCTATTTGGGCCTAGTTATATGTGTAAAAATTTACAACTGGGCGAAATTCGGATCGGAAAATATGGGACTGGGAAAAAAAAAATGGAAAAAAAAATGCGTCAGAGAAGAACCTATTACATACATACATACATTAAATTACACCTGTTTCCCAGAGGGGTAGGCAGAGACAACTACTTTGCACAAGATTCGGTCCTTTCCAGTATTTCTCCGATTTGATTCTAAAAAGTACGCCTAGGGTGGCCCCTTCCGACCCTTCCACTCACTTTCGTTCTATATATCTCTTTCGTCAATCTTCTTTCATCCATCCTTTCCAAATGACCGAAACATTTTTCAATCTTAGTGTCTACATCTTCTGTTAGTCCACTAACTAAACCTATACTCGTACCTATACTCAGTGAAAGTGGTTTACCTTGAGTACACAGCATCTACGTGCGAGCTAGCAGCCTTGGGGTTGGCTACTAAATCCAGGACGTGGGTCAGGAACGTAGTCAGGTTGCGCTCCAACCAAACACCGCCCATGTTTTGAACGAATATCACGTATGCCTGAAAAAGTATGGAAATGTTAGTTTCTGTATGATACTAGTTATTGCTCGCGATTTTGCTCGTGTGGATTGAGGATGTCCAATGTATCGGGCTTTCACAGGACTACTTTAATTAAATCGACGTAGTATAATATGAAAATGAAAATGAAAATCAGAGTTTTGTACGATAATCTATTGAAGTTACAAAGCAGATTTTTTGTCACGCAAACATTTTTAGATATAATATCATAACGTTGACGATACCATAACGAGCTTTTTTTTTTTTTTAATGGTGGTCCACACAATAACATGTCAAAAGCAACATTGTTTTACCGTGTAGTATTATAGGCGCTAAAAACGTTAACGTTTTGATATTTCAAGGCATTGATTTAGTATATACTAGATACACAATCAGCACGAAAAAATGGCAAGTCAAAACTACTGCCGAATCGACTTGGGCAGTAGTTTTGCTATTAGTCTTGTTCCGACCATAGACAGTGGCAGTTGTCAATCATGACAAAATGTGTGGCGAAAAACTGCAAAAATAATAACAAAAAAACAAATAAAAAGGATGGAATGTCTTATTTTACGTAAGTTCTATTAATTTATAAACGTTTCTAGCTGAAATTATAATGTTTTCCTGATTTTTAGGAATTTATTTTGTGCACACAAATTATGACTTACCAAGGAACAAAATTATTATGGAGTAGCTATTACTTTTTTAAATTTTAATATTTTTATTTTTAGATTTAAACTTTCCACGAAATCCTCTACGACGTGCAAAATGGGTCGCAATATTAGCACGAGATAGGGGTGATCAACTATTCAAGGCAAATAAGTCGTCTGTTGTGTGCTTGACCCATTTTCGTACCACAGACGTATATACCACAAATAAAGGCTTTAGTAGACTGACTAAATCTAATAATAAATAAATAATAGTCATAGAATTCTGTTGATTAAATCTATTACCGATCGATATTTAACCGTCCGTTTATTACATTGCAAAAAAAGAAAGTATCTTAAGTAAATGTAGGTCTAAAAGACAATTATATTATAAATTAAACTTATTTCAAGGAAATTAGGTTAGGTTGGGATCGCATCATAATACCTATATATAAAGTTCAAAATACATAATGGGTCATATTACATAATGGTCATAATACATAATGGGTCATATTACATAATGGTCATAATAAGTAAACTTTTAAATATTTTTAAAAGCCCATTGTATAGAACCCATTAGGTTAGGTTAGGTTTGTTGTATAACAATCTTGAAATGTTCAGGGTTTCAAAAAAAAACATTATATATTATGACCATTATGAATTATGACCCATTATGTATTGTGAACTTTATGTACATATTATGATACGTAACCGGTTAGGCTAGGTTGGTTATGATAGGATAAGATCTTGTCTTGTCTGGAGTAAAGTGTAATATTTTAATGGTTCATTTATGTATGTATGTATAATTCTTTATTCCAACATAACTTTGAACACCTGAGCCAATTTATATGTGTGTGGTATCGTTAGAATCATTTCACCATTCCAGGTGACAAAGGATACCTAAACGTTAAAATTTGAATAAAAACAATCGACGGGACGGGTTTTTAAACCTTGCTTTATATTAATTTATTCATTATTATTATTGTATATATATAGCTTACAGTAGCGAAGCGTCCATACAACCCGATTCCCAGCGGCTTCCCTAAAAAATCCTATGCATAGAGTAGGTACCACTAGGTATACAAACAACAAAACGTAAAACCGAAAGTAACCCGGTGTACTATAGCTTTACCTTGCTTCATAATACGATGTATGAACAAAACGCACTAACGCCGCAAATTTATTTATTTACCAAGCCGAACTCTATCACTCGCTCGCACCCATTCACTAACCTATATTACTAGAAAGAAACAAGAACAATATTTTCGTATACACGCACACACGCTCAGTTACATTTACCTACGCGCGCTCGAACTTACACCCACAATTTTATTAAAACCGCCATACATGCCGGTGACTCAGCTCCGGACTTGCACTAACACATTTAAACATTTTCCTAGCGCTTCCAACTCGCACACAGACACAGCGGCACGTGAGACGTAATGAAAATTAGAGCGAGAAAGCTCGCCACGGTCCGAGGTAGCAAACCGGCTTATTTTATCGAATTTTAAGCTTTAAGTGCATGAATTATCTTTCTTTTCCCAAAGACGCTGTCGCCGTCACAAATGACCTTCGACCTTTAGTAATAATAATTTGCCAGTTTGCCGCCATTACATTTTCGCTTCGCGGCGCGCAAAGATGCACGGTGTTTCCATTAAAGTTTTTTTTTGTTATCACTAGGTACATAGTATAAAACAAAGTCGCTTCCCGCTGTCTGTCCCTATGTATGCTTGCTTAGATCTTTAAAACTACGCAACGGATTTTGATGCGGTTTTTTTTAATAGATAGAGTGATTCAAGAGGAAGGTTTTTATGTATAATAAATTTTGTTTTATGTACGTGTGTTATAGAAAACTCGAACAAACCGAAGCGAAGCGAGGGCGGGTCGCTAGTTTATTATAATTGCCTAGTGTTTTGTTTTGTGAAACTCAGTGAAATTTAGCTCGCTAAGCGTTCTGTGATTGTTGTTTATTGTTATTATACTTATTATAGTGTTTGGCAACTAGGTATCTGGCGTTTCTTGGCGACGACGGAGGTTTGTTTCAATTCCGCTTTTAATACGTCAGGTTATATTCGTGGTTTGGTTTTTAAATATTGTCGTCTGTCTGTACTCAAAGTACAAATGGCTGCATTGGTTTAAATTGAGTGTTGTCTTACAAATTAGATACTTCCGTACGTAATGAACTAACATGTTTTTCAAAGTTATCCTTTGATAATAAAAAACATGTCATTAAGTTAGGACGCGCTCACCCAGATATAAAAATTGATTATAAGCGTAGAGTAGAGATACACTTTTTTTGCTCCGGCTTGCCTATTTATTTACGTGACGCTTCGCCACTGATAGCTTAAGTTGTGTAATACAATGACAGCATTTATAAAACATGTCAAAAGTTTTTTTGTGTAATTTGTAATTTCATTAAAACTAATACAACATACGAGTAAATAGAGAAATTCGTCTCCATTCATTCGATGTCCACTTTTGTCATAAATAGTATGATAATGGCGATTTCACTAAAGAGTTTGAAATGTTTTAAAACATTAATTTGCAAATTTGACACTTGACTGCTAGTATATTGAGTATTTTTTGCATGAATGTTTAAGGTAAAAAATGGCGATGTTTAGCATGTATCTGAATGCAGCTATCAATGTCATTTGGGACAGTTTATAATAAAGTTTTGTGCGGGATTGTGTATCTTGTATATACTAAATCAATGTTTCAAGGTAAATAATAAACACTTACATGGGTCACGCACACGCGGACTTCCCTGCTCACTCCGGAGCCCGACTTGATGATCTCCCCCTTGAGGAACGAGGTGCCTCCTCTCAAGAACGCGCCCATTAGCAAGTTTAGGGCTTCGTCGAGGGACACCACGTTTTTCGGAGGGTCCTTTTTACTTTGTACTGGAAAAAACAGGTTAAAAATAGAACCATCGATAAGATAAGATAGATCTTAGTAATTAAATAGTTGTTAGTTTGTAACGATCTTCGGATGATTAATCTATTAGAATATTAGAAAGAAGTAAAGTTTGTGACGTTGTAAGTGGTAAGCTCTGGATCTACCGATCCGATTTTGAAAATTCTTTTACCCATAGAGAGCCACGTCATTTGTGAGTGTCATAGGCTATATTTTCACCCAAAAAAAGTTTATTGCCCAACGAAGTGGGCATGTGAACAGCTGGTGTTAGATATTTGTCTTTCAATCGTTAACTAGTATACAGAATTTGATCAAAATCCTGTTTTAATTTAGGACATTGTCTACCATATCCTAAATTAAACCAGGATACTTTTATACCGAAAACTTAAATTGACAGTACATTAGGAACAATTTTGTGTGTCAACTGACGCTGTATTGTTTTCAGAATCTTTCCTGTCTCGTTCCAATTACATTTCAGTAACTACATTAGTGTAATGACATTCAGTAAGTACAGTATTACATGAACTATAACATTTTTTACCTGACTGCGCTCCCACTTTCTTGCTGGTCAAGTTCGAGGTCTCTCCCGCCTGGGTGGCCGCGATCAGGGAGCCCAGCAACTCCGACACTGCGCATCTGTAACAATATCGTATGTGTTTTTTGACTTTTTTGTTCTGCATTGACAGCTTTGTTTACAGCATGGGGAATGTTAACGAGTACACAAGCCGCAGTGGTTAGTGCTATGGTAAGGTTACCTATGTGCGCTAATAGTTATTCATGTGTCTGGTGCATAATGAGAGGCATTAACACAGGAGTGTAGTTCATAATAAGAACACATGAGTGTTTTAATGCCTAATTACATAACTTTATCTACATGCATAGGTAATCTACAATATCTGACAAACCTATATCTGTCGTTACCCTGTATCTTAATGTTCACATTAAAATATAGGTCACTTATACTTTAAAGTCAACATTATAATGCAACTGGTGGACTGCTCCTAGCGGTGGAGTGCTTCTAGCGGGGGTGTACTCCTAGCGGTGGATGCTCGTAGCGGTAGAGTACTCCTAGCGGAGGTGAACTCCTAGCGGTGAACGCTCGTAGCGGTGGGGTGCTCCTAGCGGGGGTGTACTCCTAGCGGTGGATGCTCGTAGCGGTAGAGTACTCCTAGCGGAGCGAACTCCTCACGGTGAATGTACCTACT
>CAWYPN010000426.1:0-15653 GCA_963966035.1 Acleris laterana
GAAACTTGTTTGAAAGTATAAAATATTCGAACAATCCACATTTTAACTCGCCGGGTAAAGTTAAGTTCATAAACGAAATCAAATATTGGAGTTAGAGCCGTTGTTATAGGAACTGAAAAAGGCTTAACAAACTTCCATTTAATTATAAGATAATTTATGTATTTTGTGTTTTTATGTGGCATACTATCATGACAACTTCTACAACGTTAACGATTATCGAAAACCTGTCAAAATGTATGAAATTAACATAAGCGTTCGAAGCGTGCGTCCAGCAGTTTACGTTAATCCTATACGTTTTCGATAACGACAACGTTTTCGCAAAGTATCTTGGCTAAAGCCACTATTCACAAATACACTGGGCAGTGGATTTAAAGTTGAATTTTGAATATTTATCTCCAAAATTATTCATTTTTGTGCAAGTGCATGACTGTTCTCTTGTTTAAATTTACTTTTTTCTACCTACATTTATGACACACCATGCAATTTAAATTAGGTATATAATGTTTAATATCAGTGTGTGTGTGTGTTGTTTGAAATCATCTACTTACTTTGAATTTCAATTTATATCCCCGTGTGGTTGCCGGGTTAGAATAGTGCCACTCCATGTCTTCCCGTGGATGTCGTAAGAGACGGCTAAGGGAATAAAGGCGTACAGTACTGTTAGGCGATGGGCTTGCAACCTGTCACTAATACACTGGAAAACATCTTAGCCTAAGTGTGCAAAATGTGGTTACAGAATTATCAAAAAGTTTTTAGAGTTTTTGGTAATTCTGTAGCTCTGCCTACCCCACTCTGGGAATAAAGGCGTGAGTTTATGTATGTATGTAATTATGTAACTATATATTTCTTCTATACCTACCTGGAGCTTACTTTGCGACAAGGTAAACTTGTGTGAGATTGTCCCCCGGTATTTCTAAAAGTTCTCGTGGGATGGTCAATGCAAATGAAGTCACGGGCAGAAACTTAGTAAAGTCAACAGCATAAATAAGTGATCAATTCTGTACCTTGTCGCTTTCAATCATTTCACAATTTTATTTATGCTGTTGACTGTACCAAATATAACCGTCATCAACTATCAACACCTGAAGAAGATGTCTAATACTTTAGTACCTTGTCATCATGTCAATGAAATTTATAAAAACAAGGTTCTAAGTTCTAAGCATCCTCAATTTATTTTTTTACTGACTGTAATAGGAACTCACCACCCGTTAACGTGAAATACTATTGTTCCTTCGCAGAAAGGGCCAGCATAATCACCAGTCTTAACCATTTATAACAGCTTCAACCTATCGATATGTACGAGTACTTACCATTATAGAAAGAGCTTACCATTTCAAAGGGTAAACGACGTGTTAACAGCTGTACACAGTATAATCGTTTACCCGTCTGGTGTGTACACGCTGGTATTAGCGCTAAGTTTACTATTTTGAGTCGGTAAAACTTAAACGGTTTGCGAAAAGTTGAACAAATGAACGTTTCGGGAGAGGTTATGGAGTTAAGTACCTACAATTTAAACGGTTTATTTGTGGTTTGAAATTAAATGGAGTTGCTAGTTTTAGTTTGTACCTACTAAGTTGTAGATTATTTCTGTTAATGACAAAGTTTGCTGCAGTAGAGGAAACGATATGAAGCTGACTGTTACTTTCAAATAAATTAATAAGTAAGTTTGAGACAAAAAGTGACACTATAGTCCAACTCTTGGTATAGTCGACCAAGAAATTTCATTACCATTTTTGGACTTTAACGTGTTACAAATAGAACCGTAAGGTAGTAGAAGAGTTTCTTGATCGACTAAGCCAATAAGCAGTATCTTAAATTCAATCACCAAAGCAGATTAAATTCTATACTGATAGTAATAAGGTTGATATTACCACAGGAGGTTTATCTTAGTCACTGCGTTTTGGCTTAGGACGGTAGAAGGACAATGGCTTTAAAGATAGTTTTTTTTTAACAATAGAAATTATTAGCTAAAGCATCTTAAAAATAATGCATAATCCAAATAGAACAGCGGTTATAAAATGTGTTTTTTGTTAAATGTAAATAGGCTCTATAAGCACTTTCACATTTCTTTCTTTCTTTCTTTAGTCGTCCAGCGCTTTCCAAGAGGAAACGACTGTTGAGAAGAAGTGCCACTACAAACTTAACAGTCTTTTAGTGTTGTGCTAATCCTCTTTCTGTGGAGGAAACGAAAGTTGTTTATTCAGACCAGTGCACCTGGCGTTCCATAGTCTCTGCCTTCCCCATTGGCAGATAGGCGTAAAGGTATGTATGTATGTTAATATTATAGATGTAAAGGGTGTTTTTATCTTTGTTCATTCTTTACGGTGGCAGTGTATTTGCCTTAAAACGATTGACGTAATTTTTTTATACAAATATAGATTATAGCCCGAGTACTACATACATACTATCAGCCCAATGGAACCCTGACCCACCATAGAACGGTGTCACAGTGACATTATAAAACAATTTGTTTGACACTTCTTATGACTTGAATCATAACGTCTCTGTGACACAGTTCTATGGTGGGTCAAGGTTCCAATGGTCTGATAGTACATACATAAACTCACGCCTTTATTCCCAGAGTGGGGTAGGCAGAGCTACAGAATTACCAACAACTCCAATAATTTGTTAACAATTCTGTAACCACATTTTGCACTTTTAGGCTAAGATGTTTACCAGTGTATTAGGACAGTGTATTAGAGTACTACATGAGTATTTTTAATGCTAAAAAGAAGTATTTTTCTAGGGAATAGCAATAAATAATTTCAACGCGGACGAAGACAAAGACATAAACTAGTACATAATAATAGTATACTTTTATTGATGATTAATGTCAATGGGAGAACGAAGCAAAAGCATCGCAAACTGCAGCGTTCTTGCATCTTACTACTTTATCGCAATGCATTACAGTTGAACTTCGCATCGAGTGCATTCTCGCAAGCGCGACTCTTATTCTGCATTACCACAATAAAGTGCAATAAGAATAAAATCCGGATAAAGCGCATTTCCACAGTCGTCATGTTTATGTTAGGTTCAATGGTGGCTTAGTACAAGTACTTATGGAACGCTCTAGACGTCGCGGGACCTTGTTTTTGGGTTCCGTAGTTACCTTGGAATCCTAATAGATTCTGTCTATAGTGGGACCTTGATTTTGGATTCCGTAGTTACCTTGAAATCTTAATAGATTCTGTATTTTTGATGTACAGTCACATGATTAAATTTGGTACCCACGTTAGGTCCAAAGTCAATCTGACATTCTACAGCAATAAGGTTGAGTTTCCTTAAAGTTACAAACGACTTGACATCTCTAATGACATTGACGACTTCAAGTATATATTTTTTTAAAAGGGTCCCAAATTAACACTCGTGACCGTACGCCTGTCCGTCGCTTTTTCTTAGGAATTTTTACACATAATAATACTGCCGTGCTCTGACTAAAACTCCTCAAAGGGACTTTAGTGCGGTTTTTACTTTTTTAAATAGCGTAAGTGAGCGAGAAATTCTCTATCGACCTATCTTGGTTTCAATTTTTTATCTTATTTGCTCTCGAAGATACAGAGTCACCAAACATGTCTAAGTGCATGATTTTTACCAGTTTTCAATCCTAAAACCTGTCTAACCAACAAAACTACGCTTTACTTTATCTAAGTGCGGTTAATGTTTTTTTTTTGTTTTTAACTCAACTTAAATACATAGCTATAAAACCATTTGTTACGCATTCTTAACTTATACCTCGCTTTAATACTTTTGCGGATTTATTAGCGTTTTTTTATTTGAAAAGTGTATACAAGACACAACACTAAAAACAAGTTATTATAAACATAGTACGTTTAAATTTAGTTAAAGTCCTTTAACCTTTTATTTATAGTAATATCATTGTGATTCCTTTTACAAATACAACGCTAAAAACGAGCAACTAGATTTAAGACGTGTATAACTTGTTTGACAAATAAAACAATACATCGCTAAAACTCCTTAAAACAACATTGCAATACTAAAACCTAGTAAAGTGCTGTTCCCCTCCCGCGCTGCTTTTGCGAGCGGGCGGTCAGTCGGCGTCGTGGCGCGCTAAAAACAGTCACCTGCGCGAGCGCCTGCTGCGCGAGTTCCGCCAAAATGTCCGCGAACAAAAGGTAAGACACTTTTATCTTTGGATTTTCGTTACAATGTTACCGTTTTACTAAAAAAATGCACCAAAAGATATCTAAAAATTGACGTGAACATGTCGAGTTCATTACTGTATCTGTATGCTTCACGACCTTACAAGGCAATAAGGTCTAAAAGTGTATACCTACCTACACGTTAATAATTAACTCAAATTGTAATAGCTAGATTTCTTATTAACAATAGTAAACACCTTAAAATAATGTATGTATTTCTCTGTAAATAGGTTTTGCAAGCCTTTGTTTAGTGGTTTGTGGAAGTAGGTATGTTTGTTTTATTCAAATCTTACAAGTATAAACATTATTGAATCCCTGTTGTATTATTATTTGTTTAGAAGATTTCCGATTATATTTATTATTAAGTATATTTTTATATCATAAAAAACGACGACATGGTTGTCCTAGTTGCTTACGCAGCTGGCGGTCCCGGGATCGATTCCCGGTCGGGGCAAATCGAAGTAACTATAAATATGGTTAGATAAGTACTAAACATCGGTATCAACGTTCAACGTTTTTGTATGAAAATAACCGGTTAAAACTGGTGGCACGGCTTGATAATATAATATTATATTTTTTTATTAGGTAGGTATTATTATTATTTATTATTATTATAGGGATTAGGTACTTTTTTTTTATTAGTATTGTAGGGATTTATTATTATTATTATTATTATTTGAGATTATTTTGATATTTATATTTTTCAGACGATTTCCCAACGCGAGAATCCAAAACATATTACAACTATGCATTGCGAATGAAAACATTCAACCTAACAAAATAGAAAAGCCTAAAAGTTTGCCAATGCCACCCATATCTGGAAATATAGGTAAACTTAAAGAATGTAGTACAGAAGAACAACTCGCAAACAGGCTTTATGCAAGTGAATATTCAATGACCGGGCCTTTGTTCGATAATTTTTCCGAAACTAAAACTTCGTACAATAATAAATCTGAGCTGACAACATCATTGAATATGGATTTATTTGCGTTATCTGATCCCAAGTTCCAAGGAATAGCACCTGAAAAGTCAACTCTCTCAAAACAGCCTCTGATTTCTGAAAACGATCCAAATTCAAACGCTGTTCAACCAGAAGATTTACGCGAGATTATTGATCTAAACCTTACTACATTTCCCTCGGCTTCATTCATTGACGAAATAAGTACTCCCCAAAGTGCCTCTTCTTTACTTTGCACCATAAATATCTCACCACTGGATTTTTCATCCGATGATTCTATAAAAGATAAAGATTATTGCCCTAGCACAACAGACAGCGACTCGGACAAAGAAAATAATATCAAACGACGCAAAGTTACACATTACGTTCAAGTTAGCGATAAAAAAAATACTCCAACTACTTCGACAGCTTCAATCTTTGCTGAATCAATAAATTGTGATCATAGCGTATCTAATAATTTACACCAAAATGACTTACAACAACAAGGCGACGCAGATGAGCTTGAGGTTACAGTCTCATTAACTTCTCCGACTACCATTAACGTTGTTGTACAAGAAGACGCACCCGAAACAGAAGATAACACAAGCAATATTTTACAAGACGCTAACTTAAATCAACCAGAAAATATCTCCACCGACGGCATTTTAACATCTTTAACGGCTACTACTACTGACAAATCCAAACAGCGAAAAAAATACGATACATCACTGGAAGAGCGAAAATTACAAAAACAGACGGAAAAAAGAGAGAGCTACAGGGTAAAACAAGGATGTAGGGAAATATGTTATAAAAAATGTACCAAAAATTTTACGGAGGAGGAACGCAAAACAATCAATGATACTTACTGGAATTTATCTTGGCCACAAAGGAAAATTTTTGTAAAAACAAGTTACTCTATTGCTATTCCCAAACGAAAATCTACAAAGGAAAGTAAACGACAACCAAGACGGACATTCTTTTTTAAGAAAAACGACAGCACCAAAGTAGAAGTGTGCAAAAATTTTTTTTTATCTACTTTAGGTTTTAACAAAAATAATGACTTCGTATTGTGGAGTTCAACGGATAGCGATTTAATCGACAAGAGAGGTCTACACCCTAAGACTCCAGCTGTTGATCGCGATCTTTTAAAAGCTCACGTAGACTCTTTTGAACCTCTTGCACCGCACTATCGTCGCGAACATGCACCATTTAGACGCTACCTACCGACTGATGTAAATATCACTCTAATGCATAAAGATTTCTGCCAAAAATACCCACTACAGTCCATTTCGTATGAGTTATATCGGAAGCATTTAAGAGAAATGAATATTTCATTCGCAAAACTCGGTAACGAAGAATGCGAAATTTGTGTAGCCAACCAGTTGCATTGTAAACAAACATCTCATGATCCAAAAGCAGATGTACCTGTCGACTGTGTGGATTGCCAATTATGGAAAAAACACCATGATAATTATAAAAAATCACGTAAACTGTATGAACATCACAAAACTCTTCCTCAGGATGAAAGTAACGTTTACTATAGTTCTGACCTGCAAAAAGTTATAATGTTACCGAGATTAGAAGGATTCAAGAAAATTTTATTTTGTCCCAGGTTGACAACTTATAACCAATCTTTTGCGCCTGTTGGTAAAATTTCTAACGATCACAAACCCTTGGCTGTACTTTGGCATGACGGAATATCAAGTAGAAAACAGGAAGATATCATGAGTGCATTTTATCATTTCGTAATTCAGCATCGCAACGTAAAACATATACATTTATGGATGGACAACTGTAGCGCACAGAATAAAAATTGGCTGCTGTTTTCACTGATGATTCACTTGGTCAATAGCAGTTTAATTGCTACCGAAACTATTACATTTTGCTATTTTGTACCTGGACATACATTCATGAGCTGCGATCAGTTCCACCACCAAGTTGAGAAATCTATGAAGGCAAAAGGAAAAATTTATGATTTTAAAGATTTTGAGCAATCTGTAGCATCCGCAAATAAATCACGAGTCGATGTCAAAACTATGGCTCATAATGACTTCTTCAAATGCTCTAACTTTGTGTCTGACAGACGTCTTCAAAATACAAATCCACGCGTGTATCTCAAAAACTTAGTGCAAGTTTGTTTTAAACGCAACACTTTTGACGTCTTGTATAAAACCGATTTTGACGAAGATTATGAAACTCTGCGATTTTTGACAGACAAATATCTTAAAAGGCCCGAAATATTCGGTCTTGATTTCAAAACTGGCCCTAAAGGCATTGAACAAAGCAGAAAACAAGGAATAATAAAAGCTTTGACAGGCATTACTCCACCCCATAAAATGGTATTTTGGAATGATTTGCCAGTCATTCATGAAAGCCATGTTCAAGAAATTAATACAAGGGGTATTTTAGAATAGTAGTAAGTACCTATTTAGTACCAAGATACTTACGCACTTCATACCATAAGGATAAAATCCTATTTTTGTTTATACGGATTACATAATAATTTTAAGAGCAAAGTTTTGAATAATAACTATTGATCTCGATTTTTTAAACCCTACTTGTTAATTGTGTACCTGTTGATATTTTTAAGAATTTAAGAGGATATCATTCGATCTCAATTAGTTAAGGAAGTATGTTTTATTGTAATTTTTGAATAACTTCTGGAGTAAGTACCTAAGTAGTAGTACCAAGATACTTACGCACTTCATACCATAAGGATAAAATCCTATTTTTGTTGATACGGATTACATAATAATTTTATAATTTTAAGAGCAAAGTTTTGAATAATAACTATTGATCTCGATTTTTTAAACCCTACTTGTTAATTGTGTACCTGTTGATATTTTTAAGAATTTAAGAGGTTATCATTGGATCTCAATTAGTTAAGGAAGTATGTTTTCTTATAATTTTTGAATAACTTCTGTAGTAAGTACCTAAGTAGTACCAAGATACTTACGCACTTCATGCCATAAGGATAAAATCCTATTTTTGTTGATACGGATTACATAATAATTTTATAATTTTAAGAGCAAAGTTTTGAATAATAACTATTGATCTCGATTTTTTAAACCCAACTTGTTAATTGTGTTACCTGTTGATATTTTTAAGAATTTAAGAGGTTATCATTCGATCTCAATTAGTTGAGGAAGTATTCTTATTTGAATTTGTGTAGTAACGCTGATAGTGTTTTGAGTGTTGATTTTGGTATTGTGTTCATTTTATAATTTTAATAAACAAATTGATCCTATTGTATATTTTATTTCATCAAATTATTCAAAGAATATAGTTAATTTCAACGTATAGTTTAGGACTATAGGCAGCTTTTAATAGGAAAATTAAAAATTATTTCCCCGGGGTACAACACTTAAACCTAGTTACTTGTAACGGTTCGACTCTTAACATGTTTCTAGATTAGCAAAATGAGGTCACTTGTGGTAGTACACACAATTATGTTGGCTATCCCTAGTTTAAAAATAGTAAAAGTCTAATAATGTACGTGTTGATAAGCAATTCAATATAAAACCTTGGTAAAAAACACAACTATAAACCATTAAAGGGATTTAGCCATTTTTTTTGCTTGCAATTATAAAAAATCTTGGATTAGTGGTAAATGATCCCAATTTTATGACAAAAATACTACGCTAGTAGACGGTTAAGGTTACTTTGCTAGGTTTTAGCGTTCAAAGTATAGATTAGTTCTTATTTATTTGCACACCTAGAACACAAAAACCATTTTATAAAAAATTTGAAGCAGTATTTTGCGAAAACACTTATGATAATTGTAAGTACAACATTTATTTCAAAGGTTACACAAAAAAAATACAAGGTAAATCATCACAAAGTCTAGAAATATCGGTTTTTAGGTTTTTTATTTTTAACTCAAAACTTTGATTTGTGGCTTAGTGGAGTTTTAGCTAGAGCACGGCAGAATATATACATTGACCACGTATAGATAGGTAAGTAGGTAGTGACCCTGCCTGGGGAAGCTAGCGGTCCCGGGGTATGGACAAAAAAAATGTGTGTTGTGCGCAAGCATTTGTTCCAGAATCTAAGCTGAATTCATTGTATTTAAGTATGTATCTGTATAATTAATATGTTTATTGTTGTCTAGTACCTATAGTACAAGCTTAGAGCTTAGCTAAATACTAGATCAAATTAGGTGTGATCCATTGATATTTACTTATTTATATATTTACATTGTGATCAAGGATCAAAGTGAAATGAAAGGGACAATAATAAAAAAAACTTTACCTTATTTAAAAATGTATTCTAACATTTCTAACTTACAAGTGAACGTGCATAATAATTTGCACAGGCTTACTAATATTAACGGTTATTTTAAGTAATAATGACGTTGACAGAAATTCTTGAAACTATAAATTCACAAATTTCAGCGCAATGTCCAAAAACTGACTTTTTTATTCGCAAATGAATAAATTCATACGCACTGATTGTTAAATTGGAAAGCGTCCAAATTTTAGAAATTATTATTGTCCTATCGCATTTTGTCTACCCTGAGAGAATTATTTTACATTTTGAAATTAGATAAGTATTTCTTCGCCATGCTTGGTCAGAAATTCTAACGTAACATAAAAAACTGAAGTAAAATAAAAGAAAGACTTTTCATCGACTGAATTTTTCTTTTGCATTTTTCTTAAACATTATCCTTTCTTTTCTAACGGAACTTAAAATCAAGCTGGAAAGAAGATGTTAGTACAACTAGGGATTTTAAAGGTTTTTGTTGTAAGTACAAAATATTACTTTTTGAACTGTGTCTATTGTGTTGCAGTATATTTGTCAGATATTTGCCGTGATCCAACAATAGCGAGCTTATCTCCTTTATATCCATGTCCATCTGTAATGCTATTACCATCTTGTCCTTTAACCTACCACCAAGTAGCAGTGTTCGCATTGTTGTTTTCCCGCGCGAAGATAAGAAAACTGGTGAAATTACTATCATAGAGGCATAGCATTTTGGTCCTTAGAGCTGGCAACGCAATTATAATTGCAGTTCTAAGATTGTTGTTTTGAGATTGGAAATAATAATCTATGAGTTTCAGATCCCATCTTTACATCGCCTATGTGTTTGTCTTCCCTATGCCACAGAGTTCCAGCAACCTCCGTATAAAATAAATCGTTTCTCAAATGACGTCCCTCCCTTCCGAGCATGTCAGTAAAACCATACCAATTCACCGACGTTTTCTAAAAAAGCCTCGTCAATGGATGACGTCACATTTTTATTCGAAACGCCGCCGTCGAAAATTTACCTACTTACCGTGACGTGCCGAATCGTGGCTCGCACCCTATTAGCAGTGTCTTCGGTCTCCCGACCACGAACAGTCATCGCTGTCGTGACTAACGTCAAAGTTTAGTCACGCTGGTTGGTCATAGGGATGCCATCATTAAAGTTATGACGATGGTCAAAGTTATTACAAAAAATCGAACGATTAATTTTATTATTCACGTTTTTCCGGATGGGTTTAAAATTATCCGTTTTGCAATCCCATGCTATAACCAAATAAATTGTGGAATTGTCAAATTACTCCCGCTGGAGGCAGTGCGTGACTTTGGTCCCAAATGTTGGAATTTTACTTCGAACGGAAGCACTGGACGCTTTTATAAAATGTGAGTTTTCCTGGACGCATTTTTCACACTCAGATGCCCTCGAATCTAGATAATGAGAAATTCGGATGGATATAAGTTTTGATGACCGATTGGTGGATAGGGTATGTTAGGTAGTACGAAGATGGAAAAATAAAAATATGGCTCTTGCCACTTTGTGTTTTGCGACGGTCTGTTGCAGTGGTTTGGTAATGTGAAGAAAATGGAAGTAATGAGATTATCAAAATATATGAGGCAAGAGTAAATGGGAATGTCGGAGCGTCGGTGGCCTAGTGGCTTAGGGCATCGACTCATGATCGTAAGGTATCAAGTTCGAACCCCCATGGTCACCAAGTACCAATGAGTTTTTCTAACTTAAGTGCATTTTACCCGATGCTCTTACGGTGAAGGAAAAACATGCACATTCGAACAACTGAGTGTATAAGGGGTGGTAATTACACAAAAGATCCTAAAGGATCGAATGGGTATCCGAAAGAGCCCATCTGTAAGATAAGATAAGATGAGATAAGATAAAATAGGGATTGTTGAAAGCGGAAGGCCAAGGCGAAGGTTCCACGATGTGATCGGGGACGTGGTAAGGCAGGGCCAGGTCATAAATACCCTAAAATGACGCGCGTGTATGATGAGACTTATGAATGTGGAAGAAGTGAGGGAAGTTTGTTAGGGTGGTAGCAAGTGGAAGGAAGTAGTTTTTACCTACTCTTACGGGAACGATGCGTGATTGTGTGTATGTACCTAACCTCCTCTCCTCCTCAACCTCAACGGTCTAAGCGTACCCACTTCCGTTAAATTAAAGTGAACTTTACTTTTACTTTAACGATGGTTTTTATTTAACTTTTAGGTAGGTATACGTCGTAATATAAAAAGTACTAATTCATTTAATCCACCGAACCTTCCAGAAGCCAACAATGACAGTAACAGGAACAATAAATCCTGTTCGGTGGTATTCTCTTACGCAGTGTACGCGAACTCGATCAAGCTGAGTTACATATCTGTTTACGCCGTACGGGCACTATTACACGTCAAAATTCATTTAAATCAATGTCGCATACACAGCGACCAACCTTTGTTACACATTTATATTTCTAACTAGCTTCTGCTCGCGGCTCCATCCGCGTGGAACTCGTTTATATCGTACCTCCATAAAAAATTTAACCCCCCATTTCACCACCTTCGGGGATAAATTTCGGAAATGAAACTATCCTATGTCACCCACCGCACAAATCGCACTGACTCCTGAGGTCAGTCTTTACAAAACTGGGTATAGTGATTCTCTGAACAACGACGGTCGGACGGACGGACGAGTGAATGTCCAAGCGTCAGTGCGAACAAAACATATCTTAGCGCGGGAATTTTCAGTTTAGCAGCATGGTTTCTGCCGATGGATCAAACGTATAAGGCTGCTTAATTGAAAATGCACGCGCTAAAATATGTTTTGTTCGCTCTGGCGTGACTACTTAAACTCACCGCTGCGATTTCGCTCGTTCGTCCGCCCGTCCGTTGTCTTTGAGAGAATAACACCCCAGAGGGCTCAGACAAGATGCATTAAATTATCTAACGTTTCTATTCGTTTAGTTTTAAACCAATCGCGTCACTGGCACATCACGTGACTTTTCGTATCACGTCATCTACCGGTGACGCGATTGGTTTAAAAACTAAATGAAAAGAAACGCTAGCTAGCGTAGTGCTTCTTATCTGGGCCCTCTGATCTAGTTCGTCCTGCCGTGTCATTCGTGATTAGCCTCTTCTTCCCTTATGATTTAGTTTTCCCCAGTGCACGGCTCAAGTTATACTGGTTCGGTAGAGCATGCCTTTGTTAGGAAAGAATATCACCCCGTATTAACATTTTAATCAGAGGCAATTCGATTACATTGGCCCGGATTACATTTGCGTGGAATAAAACACTTTTACTTTATGGGTTTCCAGTCGTAAAGAGTTTTTGCTTTTTACTCGTTCCGTTTCTCCATACCATAAATTACTTGCCTGATCAATTTTTTCCAAGACAAGAACATGTTGAGGCAGAAATTACCTTTAATGTTTTAATGTTTTAATGTTTTATTTGGGCACAAACGGTACAATAAAACTTAAAGGTAAAAAATAACATGAATTTAACATTAACCAGCAAATCTACCATAAGTTACAAAGACATAAAGGAAGCGTGGGAACAACAATAGTAGTAGTTAACAGCAAAAGGAAACAATATTACAAAGTGCAACTAGACAACACTACTTACTTTAAGGGATGACTTAAATACCTTTAAAAGGTTTTTGACATCGTGACATCACAATTATACAATTTTCTTTTTATATGAGACAATGTTTTTGCTTGATCATGTCTAAAAATAAATAAGTATCCAGGGACAATCTCACACGAATTGACCTAGTCCCAAACTAAGCTTTTGGCTAGGCAATGATACATACTTATAGAGAGAAATAAATACTTAAATTTTATACAAAATATTCATGACTCAGAAACAATATTTAATATTAGCTCTTCACACAATATTTGCCCATACCGGGACACGAACCCGGGACCGCTTACTTCATAGGCAGGGTCACTACCTACTAGGCCAACGCGTCGTCAAACAATCTACTAGCTTTTGACATGGTAGTGTTGAAAACCCAACTAAATATCAAACTCATCATAACGTTGACGGTACGATCACATGGCAATATTGTTTTTTATGAGTAGAGGCTCTAAAAGGCTGATATTGCTAAATAATTACATTTATTCCATAGAGATATCGCTACATTCAAAGGATCCTTTTTTTCTTCGTCCCTCACTATAATGACCGCCGCAATTCCATAAACTGTACGCAGTAAAACACCATTGCGCTTCACTGATTATAAAGCTAGGCATTCACGACTACACTCCAACAAGCCGAACAGAGCAGCGCCGCGCCGAAATCGATTCTTGAATATTAAAACCGTAGCGCTTAAAAGTACTTGCCGCTGTCCGTTGGATTTCCAAATAGACGCAACAAAAATAAATAGAATGCGTCAACGCGCAATCCGAATGGAGTTGTCGTGAATGTCGAAGTTCAATGTTGTAATACGCCACGCCTCGGCGCCAAGCCAAATGGCGTCGTCGTGAATGTGTTCTCTTCTAATCAGTCTGCTCCGTGATGTCGCACCGTAGAGGCGTGGCGTAGCGGGCCCGTGGATGTGGTCAAAATAATACGCCCATCCATCTGTCGCTGAGACAAACGGCGCGTCCGTGAATGCCCAGCTTAAGTTCTCCAATTTCCAATATTATTTCAGGGCTGATGTGAATGAAACGCGCAGATGCTTGAGACTGCTTCTTTATTTTTAAAATCTACCCTGCCACCTACATATTTATAACCGCCGTCATCTACAACATCTCCCCTTTCAATATAATTTTTTATGAAAGGGTTACCTATATATAATACTATGATTGAACCACCACCAAATGTTACAATAACTAGTAAGTACAATAATAACATACAGCACAGCTGTAGGCTCAGCTGTGGTTGCGTGCTTAATATTAAATTATTATGGGTACATACATTATGTATGAGTAAGAGTAAATGGCCAATGGAAAGTGACTTCGCTTGAATAAAGTATTAACCAAACTAAATAACTAATATCACCTATAGCCACATTTTTTTTTTTTTTTTTTTTTTTTTTTTTTACATCATAAAATCGTAATTAAGTAATATTACAAGTCTGGTTTTTTTTTTTTTTTTTTTTTTTTTTTTTTTTTTTTTTTTTTTTCCGTTATGAACCATCTAGGATTTTGATGATTGCAAATACAGTGCTCAGGTGTACATTTCTATTTATTATATATATATATATATATACGTGTATAGAACGCGTTCTTATTATAACATTATGTTTACCTAATTGTTTCAATTTAAATCATGTTAAGTATACTCATTTAGAACCTGAGCTGAGCCGATACCTACCTATATGTTGAGTTGTGGTATTTTACGCGTACCTATTTTTTAGACAAAGACGTGCAAACTGTGTTTATATTTTTTATACTTTATTTATACATTTTTAAGTTATTTCGAGCTTTAATTGCCGCCGGTCTGCGTTCACGAGATTCTCGTGTTACTGTGGTCGAGGTTGAGGCTTGCGTGTCAGGTGGCGAGTGCTCGGCGTGGGCGTGCCGCGGCGTGGCGCCGGGCGGCGGGCTGCTGCCGTCGGCGCTCGACCACGACTCCTCGTCTCCGCTCCCCGGGCCGCTGCTGTCATTGGCAGCAAGAGTTTGCGGCTCAATTTTTACTAAATGACGCCTATTGCGCCTCATACGCCTGCCCGTATGATCCATGACAAAGTAGGAGCGAGGCTGGTCAGCGCGCGCCTCCACGCGCGCCGGCCTGCGGCGGCGGCCGTCCTCCATGAGCACCGCGTCGCCAGGATGCAGCTCCGGAAGAGCGCGCGCGCGCCGGTCGTAGTACTCCTTGCTAATCTCTTGCTTGCGTACTATGTTTTGATAATCCTTACAATTATCACGAGATGGACGAAGTTTACTCTCATGTGATGGTAATCTTGTGCTTAGTGTACGACCCATTAGCAGTTGTGATGGCGAGGCCACGTTGTCGCGTGGAGTCGTTCTAAAGTTTAACAAACCCAAGTAAAAATCTGTGCCAGATTTCATGGATTTTATTAATATATCTTTAATAGTACGCACGCTTCTCTCACTTCGTCCGTTCGATTGCGGGTAGTGGGGGGATGAAGTGGTATGGTCAAATCCCCATTGTAACCTAAATTCTACGAATTCTTTTGATGCGTAAGCGGGGCCGTTATCTGATACGAGCATTTTCGGGATTCCATGCCTCGCGAACTGATCTTTCATTGCAGTTATGATTGTTTTACTTTCCATGTTCTTAATCGGGCACACTTCTATGAAATTGGAAAAATAATCTACGAGTATAAGAAAGTATTTCGTACCATACTGGAAAATATCGG
>CAWYPN010000427.1:0-29016 GCA_963966035.1 Acleris laterana
CCAGCGACTTTTCCGCGAACAAGCGCGACCTGATATCTTCGCTCCGTAATCCGCACACGAACTGGTCCCTGATGTTAACTTCTAAGTTCGTACCGAAATTGCAATGGGTGGCCAGATGCTTCAAATTTTGTAGAAACGTTCCGATGGACTCGCCGTCCGCTTGCCGTCGCTGGCGAAAACTATACCGCTCCGCTATTTCCGATCGCTTGGGTTCTAAATGGTTGGTGACGAGCTCCACGAGCTCGTCGAAGGCTTTATCCTCGGGGTTCTTGGGCGCACACAGGTCGCACATGAGCTGGTAGGTGGGCGCGCCCACGTGCGTAACCAACGTGGCCACTTTCAACGTGTCCTTTATTTCGTTTAACAGAATGTACTGCCGGACAAGTCGCACATACGCAGGCCAGTGTGTACCTCCCGCGAGGTCAAATTCGTGCAATTTACCCATGGGCATCGTAATTAAACACCAAATCGTTCGCCACTGTAATAATTAGGAGTCGAATCAAAGACGGTTCTATGCAAGACTGGTTTATTAACAACTGTCACGTGACATATGTATGAACTACCTTCAACATAGTACTTAATATAAGGCATACCCACATTTATATCAACCATTATCCACAGATACATTACAAATAATAAATTAATATTAAACAACACTTGGCTTTATTACTAAATACTACAAAATAATTACAATATTTGTTTTGATATGAATGGTTGTTTTAGTATGCATTTAGCCATAATATATATTTTTTGGTATACTGGTTAATTTTTAAATAATAAGTACTGTATGTAAGTATGTTTAAAACAAGAATGTATAACTTCAGTGTTAGACACAGATTAGAAATATTGTTTTATAGAAATATGAAATACATGAAGTATATGTATACCTATTTGTAGGAGTTACTTATTTGAACAAGTGAAAGGTTTAATTTTATTTTAGAAATCAAGTTAAGGCTTAATAAATTTTAGCATAAAAATATACTTAAAAAATTGTTCATTCGTAGCACATTTTATTAGCAGTACAGTAACTACATTCATCCCCTGGATAGTGGTCATAAGCAGAATAACATTCACATGCACGGCACCAAAAAAAAATGCTTTCAGACAATATTTCAATTTTGTTATTCCTCATAACGAAATGATGCGGTTTGTTATTAATATTAGAAACGTTATTATATCCACACCCAATACATTTTCGGGTCAACTTGACCATGGCCATGTTGTTTGTAACAGCAACCCAAGATTACTTTTAGTTAAGAAACAATCCACGTCAGCAAAAGTTGTCATTTTTACTTTCCGTATTTTTATTGTTGTTTACCCTGAAAACAAAACGAGTTTTTTTTTTTTTACTTTGTATAATATGACTAGGTTATAACGTTTTACTAAGTCATACAAAAACTTCATACTAAATTATGTAATTTTAGGTGAAAGTAGGTACTGTATAATTTGTGTTTAATTATACCTACTACACAAATAAATAATTATTTCTCAATCGCTCAAAGGTTAACTGGAAGAGATCCCTTAAAGGGCTAAGTTCGCCTTTGTCCATCCCTGTGAAATTATTGTCTATTTTATAATTGTTATCTCTTGTTTGTACAATAAAGTGTTTACATACATACATACATACAAAATAAAATAAAAGGCCATAGTTTATTTTAATCAACACATTAAGTGGTTTGTTACAAGAACAAAATTAAATTAATATTAAGGATAACGTTTTGGTCACAACCAATAACAATATAAGTAGGTATACACACGGAATTTTGATAACAATAAGTTCGTAACATTTATTCATTAATATTATTAATTATTAAGTTTCTGATATTTTTTCTGAAGCGTAAAAAAGCTTGTGGCTTTTTTTATTTTGTATAGTAATCTATCACTAGTTAAGTAGGTATATTATAATTTTGCTAGTTGAGTCTAAAGAAGTATCTCAAAAATCTGTAAGAGTACATAAATAGGTAGCTAATTATTTATTTAAACTAAGTCTGCATACTTCTTTACAATTCCATTCCGAAACTTTGTCGTTCCACTTCTACGAAACCGCCATTTTGGTTTCGGAATAGAAGTCACGGATCGCTACTTTCGTTAGGTTTTAATAAAATAACTCGTTACCAGCTCTAATTTCAGTTAAATCAAACAAAAATACGTTAAGTCAAATAAATTTCCACTTGTTTAAAAATATCTATAAGCAATATTTATTCAAACTTACCTTAAATTTTGGTTTCGGAATAGGGAAGCACAAAATGTGACGCTAGCGTTGCGACTACTTACGATCACTTCCTGTGCAAAACTGAGCGGGATAACAAAATGGCGGCTATTGGTTCCTAGTATAAAGTTGCCAGGCAAAATATCTAATGGACTTGGAAGAATAAATACTTAAGTATAGCTTAGGAATAAGTGGTTTCGGAATGGAA
This sequence comes from Acleris laterana, assembly GCA_963966035.1. NCBI lineage: Eukaryota > Metazoa > Arthropoda > Insecta > Lepidoptera > Tortricidae > Acleris > Acleris laterana. Next base: position 2,418 of record CAWYPN010000427.1, read on the forward strand.
AATTCCGCGAATTTCAAATTACGTCCCTGAATAAATTAATGAAATAAAAATATTTCCAAGGGCCTTAAATCTAAATTAATCTAATAAAGGTGTAAAGTACACTTCAATCTAATAATTAATAAAGCCGGTTTTTCCTTTTAACTGTTTTTGAAATAAAGCTCTTGGTACCTACAGAATCAGTGGTGGGACAGCGTAAAATCTCCAGTTTTATTTCACTAATTATTTTATAAAAAAATAAATTTGAACGCTAAGTATATAATTTAAACATAAAGTTTTTATAAAATATGTACAGAATGATATATATTTTTTTTATTCTTGTAATAGTATTAGAAGGTGTTTAAAAAAATTTACAAATGTATGGGACAAGCAAAAAACGCGGGGTACAATTTTTGTAGGAATGGCCCATACATAAAAAAACTAATTGTACAGAAAAATCAAGTATCGATATCGACAGTATAAATATTTTTACCAATCCCTAAGAACTTGACAGCTACCATTTCGCACCTCCGATAGCAGGGTTTAATAATAACTTACCAAGTTTCTGAGTAATGAACGTTCGAGCAAATCCGAAAATCAGAAAAGGCGGGAAAATACACTTCTTCACTAAATTACTACAATGGACGCGTTTACTCTCTCTCTTAGCGAACAGAGACAAATGAAGCGAGGGAGGGGACTAACACGGCGTCTAGGTAAATGTCGCCAGATTAAAAAATGTTGACGTGTTTGGTAGATTTAAGTAATTGACAACATTTCATTTTGGTGACACCTGCAAATTACTATACGAATCGAAAGAGTTTTATCTCCTGAACACGGAGACGTCAGATTCATACGAAAACTGTCATTTTAACTCGAGTTAGGCGGACTTGCGCGGACCAGAGTTAGCCCTTAACCCAGAGTTAAGCATCTACTTTTGTACGTGGTTTGCCGCCTAACCTCGGGTTAAGACGCTAACTCTGGTCCACGCAAGTCCGCCTAACTCGAGTTAAAATGGGTTAAACTTTTCGTGCAAGTGGCCCTTAGTGTCTTCCTCCTTCCCAACAGTATCTATAAAACGAATAAAATTAAAGTCTTGAAAATATGAAATCTTGTCAATTATCGGAAATACCCGTTTTTCAGTATTACCCACCTGGGCCCTATTTCACGAAAGGTACTAGTCTAGTAATACCCGTCCATGGACTAATATTTTGTACAAGTTTACAATTGTGGGTTTCAACAAGCTACAATTGTAAGTTACTAGTTACTTCTTTGTAAATACTAGGATTACTAGTGTACGTTTCTCGAATCTACAAATATACGGCTTTACTAGTTAGTAGTAACTAGTTAATATGTACAAGTCTTGGTAAATCACGTTTCATTACTTTTTTTACAAGACTTGTAGCTAGTAGCGGTGCACAGACTAAAAATACTAGTTACCGAATGGCTGTTTACGCTATTATCAAGGCTGAATTAGGTACCTAAATTTTTTATTCAAAGAATCAGTTAAGTGAGAGTCGAGCACACATTATTTTGAGGAGCCGGATCTAATTAGGTTAATTAATTATTGTTTAGTATCGTATTTATTATAAAGCGTGTAAAAACTTGTTGCGATTTTAATGGTAATCGACACAAGACTTGGCAGTATGTCTTAAACCCTTTGCCTATCTGTGGGATGAATGTAACAAACGTCAAAAACGGCCCGCGATTTTTTAATTAACTTCATTCGTGTCGTGTCCTAATAAATTGAACAATAATAACTAATAACAATGGAATTTAAACTTACAGTTTTAAGAATAATATTAGAGAATAAAGGTGTTTTATTTGGGGGATTCTCTAGTATATTAACAAAACAAGATAAACGCCAGAAATGGATAGAAATAACGAATACGTGCCATTCTTTAGGAGTGATACCGGCGGCAAAAGATTATACGTACGTCCGTGATACATACTGGCCTAATATCAAAAAGGCTACAATGGTAAGTAAAAACTTTTAATTACCATGTTTTAAGGTTTCATTCTTACTTGTATTATATAGTAAACTACTTTCTAACCTCAAAATGAACCTGGTTTGGCTAAAACAACCTCTTTTATCGTAAACTAGAGGACGCCCGCGACTTCGTACGCGTAGAATTAGTTTCCCGCTACTCCCCCTTTTTTAACCCCTTGGGGGGTGAATTTCCAAAATTGTAAATGGAAATTGTAAATAAAACTTCAGAAGGGTTCTTAGTTTTATATTAGAAACAAATTTATACTATTACAGCACCCGTCTTTTCGTGGTTTCGGACCTCGACTCCTCTTACGGCAGTGCTTTTTAAACTTTAAACTAATCCATTCACACTGTTTCTTTCCTATCGTTCATTTGTATTCATCATAATCACTTTCACGCATACTAGTACACCTCTACACAATAAAATTATTTATAAAATACAGTGTTTTCTTTCATAAATGAAACATGATGTTAAAACATCTAAAATAATTTTGAATAAGATCAAAACGATTACTTTGCACTTGCAAATTAACGATTTCATCAGGAGCAGTTTGGTTTTGCTCAGCTGTTTCGCCTGTTTCGATGTCATTTGTATCGAAGTGAAATTCATCTTCACTATCTCTAGAAAAGTTACACAACGTAACTGCACAGTTGAATACTAGGCAGGCAAATCTAGGGTTTAGCCGTAAATGGTTCAAGCACGGAAATTTTTCTTTTAGAACGCCTATGGCACATTCAATCACCCTTCTTGTTTTCTTATGTGTTTGAAGAAAACGTACATTTCCCTGGTCGTTTCTATTTGTTACCACAGGCGGGATTAACCAATCTTTCAGTGGATAAGCACTGTCTCCAAGTAAAATTGTGTCGTTGGCAGGTCTCCAGCCGTTTTCCATCCTATGATATAAAGCACTATTTTTTAAAACTCTACTATCGTGTACAGCCCCTGGCCAATTTGCATAAGAATAATAAAACTGCAAATTAGGACCACAAACTACTAAACAGTTTAAGGAATGGTTTCCATGTCTATCCACGAATTGCTCTTCGTTTTCACTTGGAGCGTCAATCGTTATGAGCGTACCAAGCATCCAGCGACCATCGGCATTCCAGCTAGACTATAAAAGCTTTCAACGACTTGGTTCATATTTTATGGCCACGTGACAGTAGTTTTAAATAGGTCTTGCACAACAGCATTGACCACTTCATGAACAGCCCGGCAAACGCTAGCTTTTGATATGCCATGCATGTCTCCAACTGCATGGTATTGTGCACTAGTGCCCATCCAATGCCGTGCGACTTGAATTACCATGTTTACTGGCAAAGCTTGGCTTCTTTCGGTCACTCTGGTCAATCTGGGTCCTATTGAAGTCGCCAGTTCTTCAATTTTTAAGCTTGTAAGCCGAAATCTTTGATTGAATTCGAAAGAACAGGCCCCTAAACTGATTTCTTGGAAGAAATACTCGACGCCGACGGATAATAACGATTTCTTCATCGCTGCTGTCGGAATCAGTCCACATTGCTTTAAAAACTTTACAATACACTTAAAATCGACAAGACACAACAATTTTCACAATAAAATCGATATTTTTGACAAGAGTAAATTCAACTTGTAATTTTTACAAAGCTTCCGACCTTGGTAGGTTTAGGCTTGTAATTAACAAGTGTATTTATTATTTTTTCATCACACTTGCTCGTAAATAGTGTCCTAACATGCTAAAAAAATCGACCGTAAATCCAAAATAATACCCGCGGGCCTTTTTTTTACCATTATGTAACTAAAGTGCGTAATAGCTTTTTTTTTTAATATTATACGTGGACTCAAACTATCACAATACGTCAGGACCCCAATTCTTGTGCCATTCGATATGAAGTTTCATTCGAGATGAAATGTCAGTTGAATACTATTTCCTAACAATCTCGCATAATAAACTATTGATCTCATATATGTCACTAGAATCGGACTCCGAACACGTTTGACATTATCTGTGGTAAGTCACAGACAATGATGTAGTCTGCCGCTAATAAGTTAAAAATATGCCCCCGTTCCCGCTTGCTCCTACTCTGTTCTCCTACTGGTAGGAGCACGAGGACCAATATGTCCTTATGCTCCTATCGGAACCTTATATGCAATAGTACACTTAAGCACATAATAAAAAATGTTGTACAATCAAAATTTTATATAATTACCTTAGTATTTCCAAACAATTACCTACAGTAATTTCACCATGTATAAGCGACATTTGGGTATTCATTATTAAAGTATCAGTTACGAGATCCTCTCGACGTCGTTTTATCGGAACACCTTTGTCGGCTGTAGCATTTCGAAGAACGTTCAGCACACGCAGCAAAGTAACATTTCTTTGGACTTCTTTGTTCAGGGCTGAGTTCCAGCTTTCGGCAACGTTGTTGGTTCTATGCCTTTCTGCATATACACACCATTTACTTCGAAACTCGCCTTTCATCCATGTCTTTTGGAAATATTGGAAAAAAGTTTTCAGTTTTTCATCTTGACCAAGCAACATAAATTGTTGTTGAATGCAAGACCAACCCTCGTCGATAAGATTAACAGGCAATAGAGGAAGGGCAGTACAAAGTCCGACGAATCTGCGTTGAATCTTTCGTTTAAGTCCAATTTCCTTACTTTTCTTCCACAAAGCTTTTGTCATGTGGTAATAACAGCCCTTAACCACGCTTTCAGGGAACTCCTCTAACAGTGCATTTATAATGGCACTCTCATAATCCGAATGAATTTTTTGCGGTTTCCATTTGGGAATCTGTGACTTAATCATTTGTAAAACAGTGACATAACTCTGTTGCTTTTTATCTGGCATGAATGCAAATATTAAAGGCACTGTATTAGTTTCCTGTGGGGAACCACAAAGATCTCCGTGAATGATAAGTAATTGGCTAAAAGGTTTAGGGCAACTTTTAAAAGTGGCGTCGATGAAAAATTCTGATAAGCTTTCAAGAAGTTTCCTTCCTTGCTCTGTACAGAAACCAATAATTCTTGAATCATTTGTTATGTAATCACCTAAAAGAAAATCGTTGAATTTTCCTGGGACAGACACTTCTTGTAATTCCTTAAACATTATCTTTTCCGCTCCAATAACATTATACCTACTATTATATAAAGCAGTTTTGATGCTTTTGAGTTCCGGTAATTTTTCGACGAAATTGACTCCGCGGTCTCGAAAAGGAGCAATTATGTTTTTATATATTTTTGGTATTGGCATATATGACTGTTCAGCCTCTACTTTTGCTGCGTATATGCCAGCATCAATTTCATTCTTCAAATGATTTGCTTCACATACATGGTTTACAGTTTTGAGTATTTGATCATTCTGGAAAATAAATAAGAGCTACATTGTAAAGTAAAAGTAGAGTCGCATTGGTGCTAACGAACGTAACGAACTATGATGTTGTATCACTTACCTGCATAGTAACCGATCCTGGACACTTTTTACAGGATTTTACTTTAGACTGGCTACATTGCCAAATTTCACTGCCATTGGAATATGATTTTTGTTTGTAGAACTGATAACCTGAATGTAACAGAACTGTACCACCTTTTCTTTTTATAAATATAAGTTTTTCCTCATTATTATCACACATTATTTTGCGTAAAATTCAACTCACATTCACAAACTCTTGAAATATCACAGACATATGAGTGACATGAAAAGTATTCACTTGTTTCCTTGTCAATGATAAAATGTAATGCAGTTATAATAGGTATCTCTCGAAAGAGGCCGATAACAAGATGCATTTCTACTTCAACCTATATATACGATTACTACAATAGCCATGTTTATATGCCCCTTTCCTCGTAATGATATTAGTAATTAAGTGACATCGTTGTACTTGACCGTCCATTAGTAGGAGCACGAGGATATACTTATCCTTATGGTCCTACTGGTAGGAGCATAAGGACATATTGGTCCTCGTGCTCCTACCAGTAGGAGAACAGAGTAGGAGCAAGCGGAAACGGGGAAAATGGATGATGTCCTTTAGTTTCTTTAATAAAGAACAGAACAAAGATATTTGAAAAACACTTCCTCAAAATATTTTTTTGGAAATACTGAAATTTATCGAGCGCAATGGGAGTAGCTCACGGTTTTCACGGTTGCAAACTTGGGTGAACTACTTTCAAGAGATCTAACAACATATTAAAATAATCGTAGTTACATGCGCGTTTGCGATATTTGCCTTTTTTGTGTTGATAAAGACTGGCCCATTATAGACTATTTAAACTCGTTGCACTTCAAAGATTTGTCGATGTTTCTATGAGGTTCGGTTCAACGGGTCCCGCAATGGGCAAGACGCAAGCGCCGGGTTTATTTAAGCTATATACTTTGATTCTGCGAATCGTATTGTATCGATCTTCTCGAAATATATGTAATCTTGTCGTAAGCGTTGTCGATATCACTTGATTCTTACGAAGTTACTGCCTTGGTGGCTCCGTTTACGACGAAGATTTGATCTTTTCCTCTGGAGTTTCATTCGATCGTTAAATATTCTTCTTCATCGACGTCATGGTATCTTCGTTTTGCCATATTAAATATACGCAAAAAACACTGAACCTAAAAGAAAGACGAATTTTAATTTTGCGGAAATAAATGTGTATGGGCCGCAACATAAAATGTGAATGAAATTAGCCACCCTAATTGTATATGATGGCAAAACACACTCGTGCTAACAAGTCAAATAATAATGTAGTCTCGAAGGGCGAATCACTGAAGTTTAATAGTAGATTGATTAATTAGTGTTTATACTTACTGTATGATTTAATTTGTCCAGAGCAAACTGAAGAGCTATCGATAATTACTCACGAAATTAAATAGTTTTTAATAGACGATGCGACGATGCCCTTGCCACGCTGAGCTTCTGTATTTTATTTCATTTTCTTTTCTGTGTTTTAATTTATTTATTTCAAATTGTAGTAGTAAAGACATAATTAATAAAAATCTGGTTTAAAAAAAAAACTAGACTTGATATGTGTAAGTTTTCCCTGTATTCATTAATAAATGTAGTGAAATTATTAAAGTAGTTATAGAAGAAACTTTATTTTTCGTGTAAGCGTATGATTCTTTTTGTCTCAAGCGGTGAGTTGTTGAAGTTTGTTACGTACCTATCTACAAAAAACTACCGTCCTATTCCAAGCATATTCTTAAGGAAATTAAAAAAAAAAATAGTAATGATGTCGCCACTGGACGGTGGACGTTTGCTCGGTGCAAAAACTATCGCATAACGGGCTCCGCATGGAAAGCACTTTTTGTATTTGTTAGTTTTCAAGAAAGATGAAAAATATTTATTTTCCCTCGTTTTATGTTGTTATGTTATTATGTATTTCTTGCGGTCAACCCTAATGTGGTCAACTCTGCCCACTCCACACTCGTTGCAAATGCCCACTACGTAATTCATTTTTATATTTTTATAGTCAACTCTTACCACGGGCCTTATCGACCCCTTTGAAACTCTTAACTAAACCCAAGTCTAATTCAGCCCCTGGGCTATTACCCAGTCGCATATTTTCCTATTATTAAATGGAATAGAATGGGTAGGTTATGTTATTTTTACAACAGGCCCATCTGGGCCAAAGCACCCAGAAATATAACTAAGTAAAAAATATTGGAAAAACATATTTTTGGGTAATTTATCTATACAGTCTTCCGACGAATTAGTCATACATTACATAATAATCATAATAAATAGATCAACTACGAAAAAAACATAAGACCAAAAAACATTTCAAAGGGGTCCATTAAAAATCGGGCCGAGTGAATTGTGGGCTGACTGGGCCAAAGACCGGACTATCGAGAATGATTTCTCTACGGTAAATTGTTTTCTTTTTCAGGTTTTCCTGCGGTTTTAAATTTTTTGCCATTATTTTTTTCAACTTTATATTTGGGCAACCTGTATTCAGTTTGTTTTTTAATGATGACATTCTTTGTGGAATTTCTGACGTTTGTAAGTATTATGGTAATAAATAAGCATTCTAAACTCTTAGCCGAGTAACATGCGCTCGCGCTAATAATTTCTAAAATTAAGTAAATACCATCACGTACTGTCCCCGTCTGCCTTCTGCATATTTCGTGACTCCCCATAGTGTGACAACCATACGGACTAGGTGTTCAAATTGACAAGAAAATGAAACACTCCTAAAAGGATAGAGCGGCGCCGCACAACGTGGGATGCCCGGGCAAGTAACACCTACAAATACACCTGACTGACTAAAGGTATTGTCTATTCTATTATTTTCTGTCTATCAAAGTTCTGTTCCTAACATAAAAGTGGTAACGTTAATTATTGGCAAAATACCCAAGATGCTACTGCGACTCCGTCCGTGTAGAAGTCGTTTATCGCTCTTTCCTCGAGAACTGTCCAAAGTTTTGGGGTAAAAAGTTAGGACATAAACACTCGGGATCCAAGCTATCTTTTTAGTAAAGGATTATTCGCGGTAGTTCCTTTGGATGTTCCTTTGAAGAAACTGTTGAGGTTTTTTTTCGCACTAGTTCCTTCACTAGAGATGTAGGTTGTACTGCGACTTTTTTTCGCCTTTGTGCCTCTATACCTTAGGTCACTACGAAAGTTTTGAGATACAAAAAAAGTATAAAAGTTATTCAATATTTTTTTATTACCGTTTCTCAAAGTACTCTCCATTAGCTTCTATGCATCGATTCATCCGCCTAAACCATGATTTATAGCATTCCCGGTACTCTTCTTTAGGGAGGTCTTCTACGGCCTGCAAGTAGGCATTCCGTGCGTCCTCAGGACTGCTAAATCGCGTGTCACGAAGTCCGAGTTTGATTTTCGGAAAGAGGAAGAAATCGCAAGGAGCTAAATCGGGGCTATACGGAGGATGACACAATTCTTCAATCTCTTACTCTTCAAAAAATCCTTGGTGACAATGGCCTTGTGCGGCGAGGCATTGTCATGATGCAAAAAGAGCCCCCTCAAACCAGTTTTAGGTCGTTTTTGTTTTAAATTATTAAATACAGTAGGTAAACACACTTCAATAGTACCACTTAGCATTCACAGTTTTTTGGTCGTCTAAGGAAATTGTGGTCACATGACCACTTGCAGAAAAAAATGTGGCCACCATTTTTTTCCCAAAACTTCGCCCGCGTTTCACCTTCGTTGGAGGTTCATCATCGGGAAACACCCAAATTGTCGATTGCCGTTTAGTCGGTGGATCATATTGGTAAATCCAACTCTCGTCTCCAGTAATAATGTTAAAAATTGACCGTCCTTCTCCCTGATTAAATTTTCTGAGCATATCTTTGCACGATGTCACGCGAGCTTCTTTTTGTTCTGCAGTCAGCGAGTGAGGCTCCCATCGTGAACATAATTTCCTGACTCCAAGCCGGTTGTGTAAAATTTCATTAATAGCTGGCGATGAAATCTTCACGACCTCTTCTATTTGTTTGTAAGTCACTTTTGGGTCTTCCTTAATAAATTTTTTCACAGCTAGGACGTTTTCTTCTGTAACTGAAGTCGCGGGTCGGCCATTTCTTTCATCATCATTTAAGGAAAAAATCCCTCGTTTAAATTGAGCAAACCATCTGAAAACTGTTGCACGCGATGGTGCATAGTCCTCAAACGCCGAAACTAATCGCTCTCTGCACTCACATTCATTTAATCCAAATTTATAATCGTACAAAATCATCGCACGAAAATGTTCTCGCTTAAAATCCATAGTTGACGATAAAAGCCCGCGGAATTGAAACAAAAAACAACCGTCATTTTTTTATTTTTAAATATTTGATCAAATGGTTTTCTATGTTCGAATTACAAATAATTTATCTTTTAAAAAAGGTTCAATCTCGTTGCGTTCTTTATATAAATTTTGAGTATCTCAAAACTTTCCTAGTGACCCACGTAAAAACTGAAGGTGCTAATGTTACTTTTTCTTCGCTTTTGTTCCTTTACACAGAGCTGAAAGAACAACCGAGACCTGTTTTTCACATTAGCTCCTTTGCAAGAAAATTTATTTTAGTAATTTGAAGGAACCTAGTGAACATAAAAGGTCTCTGTTGTTTTTGTTTCAAAACATACCATGTCTGGGCTCCTCCAGATATGATACGGTTGAATTATTATTTGTAAAACATACCTAAAATGATATAATATCAGGGGCAGACTCGTGGTCACCCCAGTTTGTCACCCCAGTGCTATTCGCTTTAGTCGGTTATTCGTCAGAAATAATTTTTATTCCGCAAAAGTAGGTAGGTTAGGTTCGTTAGGTATCTTAAGATGCCCGAAGGGCAAATCGCTCAGAAATAGGAGCCCTGGGATGACAAACTGGGGTGACCATGAGTCTGCACCCATAATATCCAACCCCAAGAAAGCAATTTTGAAAACATTTACATCTTGTACACCAAACCGTCGTCAGTATCGGAACAGCATACGAGGACTTTCTTTGCTCCGTTGTCAACCTTGTCTTTTATGTGGAGAACAATTCTTCCATAGCTGCAGCACAGCACTTACTTACACCAATGTTTTATGTTTTTTTTTTTTAGTTGATAGATTGTTATTGAAACAAAAATAATCATGTTAATATTAGTAAATAATATAAATATGATAGAAAACTCCTCTTGTATAGTATTTATAATCCTCGGTGTCTAAAATTTAACTTTTTATACATGTTTCAACTAATTGTGATTTTATAACATTTCATAATATTAAAAACCATAAAAAAATACTAACTACTAAATATATTGATGTGATATATTTTTAGAATCTGCTTAGTAAGCGCTTTCATTAAAAACCACGCACGATAGGTTTCAGAACAAAAAAAAATATTTTCCCGTACAAAAACAATATGACGTCATAACTCCTCTTTTTTTTTGTGGTATGGTTCAAATTGATTCTTATGGCCTAAAGATCAATCGTTCCGATTTTCATGCTTTTAACACCATTTGCAGAAATTTACTGATATTCGGGTTGTACCGCTAGCACTAATTAATAAATAAGGTTGTAGTACCGGAAGTGTTTCAAATGTTTTGTCCACAGAGTACAGGCATCGGGATTCACTTATTTGAATTTTTGGTTTTAAAGAAAATTTTAATGGCATTTCCAACATTAAATATTTGTTCATAGGCGAAATAGGGAGATTCAAAAGTACACCCACGCCTTTCCTTCAAATCTATACGATCCATGGAGATTTTTGAAGCACCTCTATTCACAACTATGTAAAAGTCTTATTTTACGTCTTTATGACAAACCGGAACACAGAATCATAAAATATTTTTCACTTCTCATGCTTGTACACTATTCACTAGTGCATTAAGTAATTTCTTTTTTTAAGCCTACACAATACCTACATCTTCATTTAAATGATATATTTTTATGAGATTTAGGTTATATCTTAATTTAATTACGACATATGTATTACAATTTAATTGCAAATTTACGATTATAACGGGCGAGGATTAACGTTAAAAAAATATTTATAATAACTTGGCATTAAGTCTCAGACCATAGCCAAACGTCACATAGATAATAAAAGTGTTTTTTTTTGGAAAATTGTGTGTTGGTCAGCTAATTATTCGTCAAAAAAACTAGAAGCTAGCTAAATTGGTTGTGCTGCGGTTACAAATTTAATGAGTTATTCATAAGTTGTAATTAAATAATGTCTTGGAGTAGAGTGATAGTGACCGTCAAATATGATTTCGCCAGAGACTAATGGAAAAAAGAACGAAAAATGTAATTGAGCAAGATTTGGAAGAACAAAAAAAAGTAAACGCGTCTGCGAAGTGTGTTTTTTTAAGCTATTTTGACGAACTGTCGAAAAAGTTACAGCTGCCAACCCTTAGGAGCATTTATTGAATGCTAGAATGTACCGTGCAGTTGAAACATGACGTGAATATCAAATTAATAAAATTTTCTTGTATATGCTTCATTCTGGTTTTATTTCCATGCAATCGAAGTGAAAAGCAGAGTGTAAAACTTTAGCATTAAACCCATTTTACCCTCGACGTGACTATCCACCCTCGCCGTACCGGCTGGGCATTACCGCGAGAAGACGTCCATTCAACTTTTAACCTGTCTCATGACTTCAGATTCAAGTTTTAAAACAAGGGGACAGGTTAACTCACGGCATTATTTATACACTATTTTTAACCTTTTTTATGTAAAAGTATTGTATTTTTAATATCATATTTATTTAAACTAAATGAAATTGTGGTCCGACAACACATAACAGAAGTGGAATTCCTACTTTATAATCGTGATTAACATTTAAAAATTACCATGGACATTAATCTAAGTACACGTTTTGTGGCATGACATTAAAAAAATAGCGTCCAGACTGATTTGAACTTGCACGAGCGTAACCGCGTTAAATAAAGTTCGATTTTGCAACTGGTGTCCAAGGAGGTAAAAAAAACATTTTTTTCTTTATTATTCTCTGGTTTACAGCTGTATTGTCGTACGTAAAGAATTAGTTCATTAAACGTTTAATATCGGCAGATTTAGATCGTGAATCATGGAAACGTAACTTCCATTTTGTTGGGTTACATATTATATGTGGAATGCAAAATGGAAGTATGAAGGCGAGTATACAAGGTGATTTTGAGGCTGGTTTATAAATAAATGTTAGCATGATTAATTTAAAATCATTGTGGCTGTCATTTTTGATACTTTTTTATTTTTCACGCACGGTCTCTCTTGACATTTTCATTTCATCGACATTGAAACATTGCCGGCAAAAAAAACTACTTTTATTCGGTGTTTCTTTATTTGTAGTATTACTTATTTATTACTTATACGGTAGGTGTCCCACTGATATTCTTCTATCATTTGTTTCTGTAATAATAACACAAGCTAATTGTTACAATTACATTCAAGATTGATTTTTCATTTTATTTTAGACTTTATGCAGGACGATGTGCCACAACCAAGCACTTCAAAGGGCCCAATAATTTATAACAAGGATAGGTTTTAATAATAAAATTAAAGGGGGTTAATCTCGTAGCACCGATGGTAAAAAAAGTTATTTTGTCTGTGAAAAAAGAAGGCAAAAAAGAAAACCAAAGTGGTTCCAAGTCTTTAAAAACTGTTATTACTCGTAATTTTATATTACATTTGTGTAATTCTGGCGTCCATCTTGTAGTATTTACATCACCAACAGCTGTTTTGTGTAACATAAGCAGAACTTCTATAAAATTGATACCCACGTAACAACAAAACTCTGCCTCGTCCTCGTTTAATTATTTTAAAATCACTTTTATTATTTATTTTTGATGTAACGTAACGGTAACACATTAAGGTATTATTCGCTTTAAATTACTCGTAATTATGCATTGGTGAAGAGCAATAAACACGAATTCCCATCAATAAGGAAAAACTGGCTTCGGCTGATAATGTACAACACGCAAAATGCTAACTACACGCATAATGTGCAAACAGTCAAAATGTACATACGCAAAATCAACATCATGACAAATGTACAGTACGCGAAATGTAAAGTACGCAAAATGTACATACAATTAAATGTACATATGATAATTGTACAATACGCAAAATGAACTCCACGCGATAGTGGCAAAATGTGCAAAGTTAGAATGAGCAATACGCAAAATTTACTATACGAAAAAATAACAACACGCAAAATGAACAATACGCAAAATGTAAGTATTATGTAAGTAAGTGATAATGATAAGGAAAGAGTTCTTATAACAGGTGTATAACAAAGGCATTTTCGAAAAAAATAAGAATCTTTACACTATCTATTATTGAATTAAAATAAAATAACATAACTTAACCTACCTAGCTAGCTCTTGATTGACCGATTTTGATGAAACTTAGCTAAGAACATTTCCAATCAAACCAGCTAGGCTTTCAAAAGAAAACAAACCGCATCTCAATTGGTCTATCCGTTTAGGAGCTACTATCCACACATAGATACACATGTCAAACTTACAATACCCTCTTTTTGCGTTTTTTACATTTTACGTTTTGTACATTTTCATAATGTACGTTTGGCGATTAAGCATTTTGCTTTTGTAACATTTTGCGAATTATGCATTTTGCATTGAACAATTCGCGAAATACGTATTTTTCTTTTTACACATTTTGCTTTATGTGCTTTCAGCGTAAGTACATTCTGCGTACTGTACATTTCGCGTACTGTACATTTGTCATGATGTTGATTTTGCGTATGTACATTTTGACTGTTTGCACATTATGCGTGCAGTTAGCATTTTGCGTGTTGTACAATATCAGCCGAAGCCGAAAAACTACTTATTAAACAATTGAAAATAAACATTGTCATTATGATTAATACAATTCAACTTAAAAAGAGTCAGTATACCTATATCTTAGAGAGTTTGCATACCTATCTATTTTGTGGCGATATTTCATAAAGCAAGTAGCGATAGGTCGGTGCTTTGTCCCAACCGGACTACTGCTACTAAAAAGTAGCACTAGTTCGGTCAACCGGACTAACAACCGAACTACTGCGAATAGAGGTTTTTTACCATTACGATAAAAGTTAATCCAAAAAGTTGTCACCAACGAGGTTCCATATCAATTATTTTTTTATAATGGAACGCACATGCGGTTCGCTTCATTTTTACTCCTCTTTGCCCGTAGTACAGTTGGCTATGTCCGGTTGACCAGACTACGGTAAAAAAAAAAAGTGTTACAGTTGACCGGACCATTTCTTTTTTTAGTAAGGCGTGGTACAGTGGACCGGACCAGAGTTATTTTTTTTTATAACTATAGTACTGTTATACAATTGTGGACAGATTCTGGCCTCGAATGTCTAGTTCCTTGAATGTCCATTTACCTTGAATGTCTAGTTCCTTGAATGTCCATTTGCCTCGAATGTCTAGTTCCTTGAATGTCCATTTACCTCGAATGTCTAGTTCCTTGAATGTCTATTTACCTGGAAGCTCCAGTTCCTCAAATGCCCAGTTCCTCAAATGTCCAGTTCCTCATATGCCCAGTTCCTCAAATGTCCAGTTCCTCAAATGTCCAGTTCCTCAAATGTCCAGTTCCTCAAATGTCAGTTCTTCAAATGTCCAGTTCTTTGAATGCTCCTCCAGGCCTGTCGCCTACAATATATTATTATGTACCGTAACCTATTTCCTTAGTCGCTACTAACAACATCCACGGGAGAAATGGAGAGGTGTCATTCTAAACCCGGGACCACACGGGTAAATATCAAATTATAATAAATATCAAATACACTATCTTAGATTTCTCCACTCGACCGCCCGTCGGCCTCGGCCGCGTCCCCACTCATCATCATCATCATCTTAGATTTCTACGACACGACTTAGGGTGGTATTCCACCTGTCCAATATCTTTACACAACGCGAAACACCTACATAGTATAAAACCTTGAGTCAAGATATTGGATAAGTGGAACGGGCCTTCGTCAAAGAAATTTGATTAAAAAATATTGGATATAGAAATTGGACAAAGATATTGGACAGGTGGAATACCACCCTTAGCAACGTAACACGACATCGACATCGTGTAATTGTCTTTGGGCCTTAAGCCAATCGGTAGAAAAAAAAACTCGTGGTTACAAATTTATGTAATTTATTGACCTAGAAATAACTGAAATTATTTAATGCTTAAAAACAAAAAAAAACTGTATTTAAAATTTAAATTTAAAAATATCCTTACTTTCTTCTAACAAATATTTGAAAAAACATTAGTACATTATCCTCACTTTCGTTGTACAATAAAAGCATACCTAAGTACTTACATTATTTATACTTTCATCTTATATGACTTTTCTGTTTAATGTTGAATAGAAGGCGTAAGTAAATAATGTTTTTTAAGAATTTTGTAGGCAGTAATTCATTCTCCTGCATTTGATTTAAAAGTTTTATGTATTTTCTGTCGAATTTTATGTCCATAGGTCTTCTATTTCTTTTGGGTTCGTTGTATATGGTTTGCGAGATTTTGAGATCGTAATATGCTGCCTCTTTTTTAATACACTGTATAAAGAAGTAAATGTTAGGTGTCTGTGGAAATTTCATGTTAATACGATGGTGCCACCCCTCCAAAGAGTTATTAGTTCTATTTATTTTTGCATCCGCACAGCTTATAAGTTCAGGTGTTGTTTTTGCTAGCCACTGCTTCTGAAAATATTTTTGAAACTTTTTAACTGCTTCTGTTTGGTTACGTATCAGAACGCCTAAAATTAATATGCCTAATTTCAAAATACCTAAGGTCGAACCCGCTATACGACATTTTTTTCTGGGACAAGCTTTATGACGTTAAAGTGACAAAGCACCAAAGTGTGCAGCTACTTATAAGGCCGACCGTACAAATAAAAAAAACTTTCTACCGTTTGTGTTTTATTCGACTGTCATTCATTGTAGTCAAGAAAAGAAGTGACAACTGAATATTTTATTTTTATTTTAATGAAGTCGCAATATTTTGAATTCAGCCGCGGAGAAGATTTCAGTGCTCGCCCATTAAGACGAGCCGTATGTAATAAATAATAGATAATTATTATTACTACGTCTGTATTTTTATTCAGATAATGTTAAAAACATTTCCACGTATTTACAAATCTATATAAAGCAGTAGATATCTGAAGTGTTATCGAACTTATATTTATTGTTTAAAACTTTCATGATATTCACTCATTAAAACATCCCGCGACCACGGTCGCTGCAACGCGGTCAAAACGTCGGGTAAATAATAATTTAAGAATAAATTTAAATTAAGTAATATACCACGCGATTAAGACCCGTTATACACGTTTTAAGTATGAGTGTTACCAAACTTGTTCTAAAAAAAATCCAACTGTTGTTTCTTTATGTATTAACTTCATTTGGGCATGTAATATAAATATATTCTTGTCTTTCTGCAAATTTCTTCGCTTGTTACACTTATTGGCTATTGTCATTTTGTTAATGGATACATCATTTTCCAAAACCGAAAGTAATTTAGCGACTGTCACATACTTTTTGGTAATCTCACGATTTAATCGGGCGTGCCACCCCTCCGCAAAATTGTTTGTGCGATGCAGTTGATTATATACACACCATTCCTCAATAAAGTACCTAATCATTTCTAAGCCAATATTTATTCATATACGTGATAAACGGCTTGATATTTTCCAAATCGTGAGACTCCGATTAATAGTAGTTCCATCCTTCGTGTATGAATTCACCTAGTAGTAACGGCAAAGCCGTGCACAATGCAACTATGCGGCGATAGAGTTTGGCTTTAAGTCCTAGAGATTTTGCTTTTCGCGTTGACAAAATGGTAATAACAACGCTTGACCACAACTTCCGGGAACACGTTTTTTAAGGCATTTGTGATTGCTACCTCAAAATCACAATGGAAAATTTTAGGCTCCCATTTTGGACATTGTGATTTGATCATTTCAAACAAAACGGAGTAAGCCTCCTCAGTTTTCTCGCTCATAAGGCAATAAATTATCTGCACTATATTTGTAGTCTTCGTTGTACAGTCGCCATCAGATATATCGGAGCGGCCGAGGTATTCAAATATTTCTGAGCAGCAATAAATTTCAATAAATTCTTTACGGTAAATAAGGTCAATAAATATGTGTGATCATAAATATCTGAACATTTAGGGAAAATATACCTTAAATCACTTAGCATACAGTTTAAAATTCTTTAACGTACTACGCTGGAATACATTTTCTACACAACCACCATTCGGTTTTATCAATATCAAAACTAAAAAGAGTTTTCTGCTGGATGTAGGGTGTATACACTGCCTGAGATAGAGCGTGACGTCATCGTGATATTAATGGCGTCTTTATCTTACTCGTACTGTGCGAAACGTGCGGTATGCATGTGTCGCCCGGACTCTGTGACTCTTTCAGATACAACAATTGGCAGAATTTAGAAATATGGCCTTTTTGTTCACATTAATGTTTTTGTTGGGATCTAGTTTACACAACAATGATAATTTTAATTTCTAATACCGCTAAATACATGCGTCTTGTGTGCGGATTTGTGCAGGGCCGCAAGCTTGGTCGTGGAGCGAATGTACGCAATCGAACACCCTCTTATAGGCCACCGAAAATACTATCGGAACTACACATTCGCTTCACGCTGCTCGCTTCTCGCTAACCGCCTGCGGTGGGACAAGTGCCTGCTCATTTTCAGTTCGTAAAGTAACAAAATATGGTTAAGGGCTAAATGCACGGCAAATAAGTCCATGATCCTATTTCTTTTCATAGAATGATATCATTAGGAATATTAAGAGTAGGGCAAATAAAAGTAAGCAATTAAACGAAAATATACCTTTTCTCAAACATGCTCGGAAAGAACGGTTTTCCAATTGAAACACAAGGACGGAAAGTGCCTCATTTTACTCCTAGGAGTAAAAAAACCATCGACGCTTGAAAGGCGAAATGGGATAAGCGACATTTTTTGTGATATTGAGTTAAGTATATGCATCGTTAAAATCAGCAGATTTGTCTGCGGCGCATGAGCCGGGTCTCGTGCCCGTATGACGACTTTTGTGTCGCTTATCCCATCGGTGATTTTTAGAAACACCGATCTATTTTTGTTACTTAGGGACTTCTTTTTTACAGGTTTTTGAATATTGGAGATTAGATAAAATGTTTTTTTACAAAATGTTACTTAGACTGTTTGTCTTTTTTACAACTTTCTTTTTATGTGTCGGTTATATTTTATTACTTCATCGTAAAACGTATTTTTATTTCCTTTATATCATTTTACCTATATCTACAGAAATACAAAAAATGCCTTAGATCAAATAACCTAAACGTCTTTATCCGAACTATTGTAGGTTATATAGCCTTTTACTTGATATGAGTTTCGAGAGTAATGTCGCTTATCCTTTTTTACCTGCAATATTTTTTAAACTACTTACTGTCGCTTATTCTAAAGTTACTCTAAGTATTAGAGTTTTTAGTACAAAAAAATTGTCGACAAATAGTTTAACTGTAACTTTTTTGTGATCTCTGATAATTGTTTAGTAACTTTATTTGTTTATTTTTATTTCAAATAGGTGAAGTACCTTTACAGGGTGCCATCGGAGACTTAATCAGAAACCACTTTTTCAGACCTGGTAATTGATGGTCATAACAACGTAATAGGAGTTACTTGAAATAAACGTTCTTTTTTTTGTTAATTTTATTCTTCAATTATGTCACTAATTCACTAAATCATGGTTACCCTAATTATTTCATGAAAACCTCTTTGGTTTTCATTCGAAAAGTTTATTATTATGATACTTTTAAAAATAAAATGACAATGTCACTGTAAGTCACTCTTAGTAAACAATTATCTGTTAGTGAAAATTAAAAATATCTTAATAAAATATTTAATATTGCCTGCACCGTATGAGTTCTCCAACTTAGAACGATATGATTTAATATCGTTTTATCATCGGACCAACAGCACGCTAGAAGCACAAGAGTTGTTTCACGAGAAATACCCCAATTTACCAATACCGACCCATGGACTTATTGATCGAATGGTGCAAAACTTACGCGATTTCGGTCAGTTTCAAACACCACAACATGCTCAAGCTCGCGGTGGACCACGACGCGTACATGAAAATGTAGATAGACGAATCCGCAATTACATTTTACGCAACCCGCAGGAAAGTACGCGAAAAGCGGCACGGCGGTTTAATGTCAGCAAGTTTTTTGTTTGGAAGCTATTGAATGCATCAGGACTTCATCCTTACCACTTTCAACCTGTACAGGACATGGTCTTAGCAGACTACCCCAAACGAGTCGAGTTTTGTCGGTGGTTACTAGAAAATCAGGAAACTAATATTCTGTGGACAGATGAAGCAACCTTTTCTCGCATAGGGTTATTTAATGTTCACAATGAGCATTACTGGAGCTCCCGGAACCCGCACCTTACAAGAAGAGATGCTTATCAAGTGCGGTTTACTGCGGGAATAATCAACAATACTGTGATTGGACCATATTTCATAGAGAGAAGACTAAACGGCAATAATTACCTTGAACTGTTGAGAAATGTTGTACCAGAACTGCTAAGAGGCGTCCCAGAACAACATTTAGGTAACCTACATTACCAACATGATGGTGCTCCTGCACATTTTCAGCACCGAGTCAGACATTACTTAAATGAGGAGTTTCCAGGACGATGGATTGGACGGGGTGGACCAATAAATTTTCCTGCACGTAGTCCCGACCTAACTCCTTTAGATTTTTACCTTTGGGGAGATGTCAAGAGGATTGTTTACAAACTGGAGTCTAACACTGTGCACGAATTGCGTCAAAAAATTATTGCTGCATTTGAAGAGGTAAAAGCAAATCACTTCGCTCTTAACCGTCTCAAAAATAACCACATGCGACGAGCAGCATTATGTCAGCAAGAAGGAGGTGGACATTTCGAGCACCTTTTGAAATACGTGTAAATGCAGCTACTTAACTTACCTACTGGTTAACAATTAAAGTTTTTAAAGCATAAAATGTGTGTTAATTATTATTTGTGTTACGGTTAAATTTGCGATAGTAGTAGGTAAACACGTCGAATGGCAGTTCTTATAAGTTTGATATGACAAGAAAACAGCAATACAGTGCGATTACACTTAAATACTTGCACAGGTACTCGAATGATAAATGCAATAATGTTGAAGTGCACAATTACGCATGTGGAACAAGTGTATCTTTGCATCTCTTTCTTGATTGTAGGGTGACCACGCTGTTTGAAGGTCATAATTTAATTTTAAAGATTACATGATTAAAATTAAATAATGCAACTAGCGACCTGCATACCTGTGTTACTGTAATCTCAATTTAATGCTTAATTAAGTATTGTCACTTCTGATTACGTCTCCGATGGCACCCTGTATTGTTTAGTCATTTAGATTTTTTCAGTTTATTTTTATTAAAGACCCATTAACATTCGTAACAGTTGTTTTATTTACTTTTTTCATCAATATCTTGAATTTTGGTGGTGATTTATTAGTAAAGAATTCATTATGAGGGTTAAATTTTAGCTTAGATAAAATATTTTGAAGTTTAAAATTGTCGCTCATAGCAGTTAGATTATTTGTCTTGATTTAATTTCTGGCTAAAAATGACTTTTATATAATCTAACATTGTTCTTAAATTTGAAATGCTTTGCGGTTAGAAAGTTTTTCCTAATTATCTTTCAAATCTTTTTCCGGTTAGACATTTTTACTTGATTCATTTTTCACCACAATTTTTGGTTAGATAATTTTACCTCCTGCAGTTTTTGAGATCAATTTGCGTAAGCTACACTAAATCCTAAAATAATACCTTTGTGGGTAATTTATTGAGCACAGTATATAGAAAACACCATCATCATCATGTACAAAGTTGAATTTTGAAAATCGTCTTACAAAATAAATTATAGTGTTTTTTTTTCAAAAATCTGTGCCGTTTTTGGGCTCTCCTGTAAAGTTACTATTTGGTCGCTTATCCCATTTCGCCTTTCAAGCGTCGAATGAAAACACTTTCCGTCCATGTCCATATTTTTGTTAAAAATGCTGTCAATTGCATACAAAATCAAAAGGACCAAGACAAAAATTCCAAACAGCCAAGGTAACTGCTCGCTTTTTTAGCACAGTGCGTGTGTTTATTTTTGAATTTGCATTCTAATGTCTATGGTTAGTATTTAATTACAATTGACAGTCGCTCATTCTGCATATGTGAAACCAAATGTGAAACTATTGTTGTGCGAAATACTTACTAGAAAAAATTAGCTCGTAACCACCTCGTCAGGAAAACCCTTACTTTCCGCGCCTAGGCAACAATGTACTATAGTTTGAAATAATAAAATTATAAACACTACTACATGGGTACCAAAAGTTAGTTTTTTGGTTTAAATAATAATAATAATAATAATAATTTATTTATTGCATCCTTGGTATTTACAATGTTGGTCTTACAGAATAATAAAAGTGCTGCACATGGACCCGTTTAGGGTGTAGCAATATTAATATCTTAAGATCTAAATTATATAATTTAAATGAGATATTTTAGCAGGCATAAGTAATTACAAATATTATTTAGCAAAATAATGCACATTTTGTTGACAATTTTCCCATAAAGTTAATTAATTTTATAGGTATTGTGCTAAGTTAAAATTTATCAACAAGAAAAGTATGAAGATCATAGTACATTTTGTCATGTAGTAAACTTAAAATGCGCTTTCGGAAAAGATTCACGGGTAGCTGTCGCATGTCCATCGGTAATTTATTATATAATTTAATGCACATCAAGTAACAGTGTTTTTGGTACAGCGATGTCCTTGGGGCGCGATCATGAGCCAACCTCTGAGGATTTCTTGTATTTCGTGGAAAGACATTTTTAGCAGTTTTAAATAGATACATATACTTTTTCACAAATATGCAGGTTTCTAATATATATAAGCATGGTAAAGGTAATATACCTAACTTTTTTAAATAGAGGCTTACATGATTGATATGGAGCTATACCACATATAGCTCTCAAACATTTTTTTTGAGCTATGAACGCCCTGGTAAAACTAGAACAATTGCCCCATAATATAAGTCCGTACCTCAACTGAGAAGCCACGTATCCGTGAATCTCCTTCTGCATTAAGTACTGCTTGCAACCTTCTTCTCATCGAATCGACTAGATTCTCGCAGGTAGTGCGGCCTATAAACGACTCCCACACGTTGAAAGCATGAAGTCTTAAGTTTTCCTTTGTGCGACACTGGCTTTGGTCCCATTCTTGGACCATTTTCCCCCACAAGTTCTCAATGGGATTGAGGTCGGGGCTCTTAGCCGGCATTTTGATTCTAGTCAACACATCTCTGTTTTCATGAATCCATGCTTGTACTAACCTAGCATTATTCACGGAGCTATTATCTTGCATGAACGTAATGTGTTCATTCGGATAAACAACGTTGGTAGTTGGTAGAAATGAGTTTTCCAGTATCTCTTTGTAATCGTTTGCGTTCATTCGTCCTGTTATCTCTACCAACTCCCCCGGACCATTCTTACTCATCCAGCCCCAGAAACCAATCGTGATACGCCCGCTCTGACGATTAGGCACTACATTTGGCTCGAGATACCGTGTAATATCTGGTCTCCATAGACTCATTCTGCCATTATCAGATGAGCAGAAAACCTTTTCGTCCATAAAAATTACATTTTCAAAATTGTAGTTCAAATAAGTCGCTGCGAATTGTAACCGCTCAGCTTTGTGTCGGGCAGTGAGAGCCGGCTTCCTTGCCGGCACTCTATTTCGCAAGCCAACTTCATTTAAATGTCTTCGTATTGTGCTGCTGGACACTTGGTGTATATTTGCAAATGTGTTGTGTTAATAAATCTGTCATCGCGAGCTTTATTCACAATTGCGACGTCTTGCCCTCTTGTAGTACAACGCGGACGTCCATACGAAACATAGTTATATACATGTTTCTCTGAAATAAAAAACTTATTTTTACTTTTCATTGTGTTAAATTCAAAAATACTAACTTCATCAACATACTATTTATCCCCGCTTTGAATGTCATAAAATATACTCACCGCTACTTCGACTTCACTGGCGATCTCTGTTACGGGCACACCATCGTTCTTTAGTTGTATGATTTTTCTTTTTATTTCACTATTAATGCGATAGGTAATCATTTTAAAAGATTTTTTAACACTTAATAGGTATAGCAATTTACATCCAATGCGATCCAATTGATACATGACATGACAAGAGGATAACAATTGCTAGATAGTTGTCAACGTCGACGGAATCAAAAAAGTACGAGTATTATCTAGTGAAACTCTTCTAAAGAGTTTGCACGTGTGTAATGAAGTGTTTATTACTTGCTATGAACTATGATCATTACAATTTTATCCCTCAAAGTAGCAATGTATGGCCGTTTATACAAAATCAAAGACCATCTTTTCTGTAAAAAAAAACCTATTCGGAATCATCAAGAAAATTGAGCGGTACGGAGGCTTGAACTCACTTTTTTTTTTTGTGTTAATGTTGATGTTAAGTTTGTTTACAGTTTTCATTAAATAAAAATAATAAATTAGAAAAAAAAGAACATGTATTCTTAATAAAATACAAAAAATAAGCACAATTGAGGGTTTGAACCCTGACGCAACGGTATATAATTATGATTTCTAATTACTAAACCGCTAGGCCATGGTGACTGACCCTATAGTGGATGAAATATTGCAAAGCATTCCTACCTATTTTAATTTGGCAGCTTCAATATTACATATTTACATTTGATAAATACACGCAGTGAATTATATATATGCAATGACTAGACCCCGGATTGTTGTGGCACTGACGTCACAATAGGGTGATTTGGGGAGTAAATGGAACAGTATTAATTAATACGGATTTATTAAGATAAGATAATATAAAAATTATCATATAGTGTTAATGAATACGAAATTGTACTTATTATTTTTTGGTATACATATTATTGCGAAACTTCCTATTAATAAGTTGTCAGTTGATTAAAATATCGACGTTGCTCTTTCGTTAACGGACTCTCC
Organism: Acleris laterana; assembly: GCA_963966035.1. Lineage (NCBI taxonomy): Eukaryota > Metazoa > Arthropoda > Insecta > Lepidoptera > Tortricidae > Acleris > Acleris laterana. The sequence continues at coordinate 26,834 of CAWYPN010000427.1, forward strand.
GTAACAGATCAATAGTTGTTCTAAATGACTTGCGGTTAGGCTACGTCTCCTAGCAGAATATATCCACTTCAAAAAAGAAAAGCTTCTTACCACTGCGACAGATGTTATTAGAGCATATTTGAAAAGTTGCGGTTGTCAAAGCAATATTTGTAACGATTGCTTGGATTTATTTGTATTTCTTGACCGGTATTAAGTTTGTTAATGTCACGCAATGTGTTAAATCCGTCATTTTTTTTCAATACAAATCTCAATTTTTCATAAGTATATTTTTCGTCCACTTTCGTGCAGAATTAATTTTGATAGCTCGCTCCGAACTTTATCCACAGTCAAAATTGATTCTGACATCTCTAGTGATTGTGTTTCCAATTTTGTTATACCCTCCGAAAGTACCCGCAAGTTAGTTTGTATGAATTTTAATTCTGTTTCAATGTTTTCTTTCAATATAGCATTTTTTGCCTCTCTTACAATAGCTTGATTCGAGTCTGGCAGGGCAGCAAGAACATTTTTAATAATAGCAAGCTTTTAACCATGTATTCCATCTAATAATTATGGGTTCTGGCGGTAATGCAATGTTTGGACACACTTCTTTAAACTTGGCAATTCTAGTTGGTGCTTTGAGAAAAACTTGTTTTACCTTAGCGATTAACTCGTTTACATTTGGGAATTGCTGTCGTACAACTTCAGACACCCTGCTCAGACCGTGAGCAAGGCATGTTGTATGAATCATATTGGTGTAAATTCCTTGCAATTGTTTACCTGCTTTTAACACAAACACAGTCACAAGGAGAAAACCAAAGTTATTTGCCGACATGTTTTGCCCTGTTAATTATTATGGGAAACGTACATTTGAATATCTAATCCCTAAAATATGTAACTCCTTGCCCGAAAAATTGTTTGTGGATAAAGTTAAAATGAGTACGTTTAAGAGACACGAGTGATACAGCCAGTAGCGAGCAATACACTGTTTATTGTACAGCATGACAGTAGGGTGGTGGGCGCAGCCACGCACACATGCATACATATGTAACATCCCTCCACCTATTTAAACACTAAGCTAAGCAGTCTTAGAACTAAGCTAATAAAACCGTTTAAAATCTATCTTGGAACGGGGACGCAACAGTACTCTCCGCGGCTCAAATAGATTGTCTATCTCTGTTCCTGTCTCTGCTTCGTGGAATTCTCCGTCGCCGCGGCGTCAGCGGGCGGCAGGCCGGCTGGGCTCGGCAGCTGCGGCTCAGTGTCCACTAGCATGGATGTACGTGACGTCGACGGTGAGTGAGTTGGCTGCCCTGGCTGTGACACCGGCGGTGGCGGTAACGGCAGCAGCGTTGGCGGCGGTGATACCAGCGGCGATGGCGGCGGCGACGGCAGCGGCGACATAGGCGGTGAGTACGTCTTTTGTGTTCCAGAAAGATCATAGTCCCAAGCATTTGTTCCGTTATATTTGCCTTTGTACAATGCGAGTTGATTTAAATGCTTCCGGTAGCAAACTTGCGTATCTAAATCCTTAACCACGTATACAACTTTTCCAATACGTTTTTCAATTATACCCTTTCCCCATGTTGGTATATTTTTACTGTACCTTTTGTATAGCACGAGATTACCCGGTAGGTATAATTTTATTTTGTTTTTATTGTTACTCTGCAAAGACTGAGCATTGGGTTGAGGAGCCGCGGACGAGGACGGGCGGCGCGCGCGGCGCGAGCGAAGGTCCAGGCGCGCGCGCAGCTTGCGCCCGTTCACCAACTCCGCGGGGGAGAACCCTGTCATTGTGTGTTTCGAATTGCGATAGTCAAACAAAAATTTTAATATTTGTTTTTTAGTGTTATTGATATTGTTACCTAATAAAAGGCTAGATTTAATACCTTTTTTTACCACCTTGACGTAACTCTCTGCTTGCCCATTGCCAGCCGGATGGAAGGGTGGTGACGTGACGTGTGATATGCCATTTACATTACAAAAATGTTGAAATTCTCGCGAACAAAAAGCCGTGACATTGTCGCTCACGATGGTCTAAGCCCTAAGGTATGCCAAACCTAGACACAAACTCGTACATCCTATCTATGACCGCATTGGATGTGGTTGTGTTGGCCATATCGTAAACTTCCGGCCATTTAGAAAACGCATCTACAAGTACTAGGTACATTCGACCCGCGATCGGCCCTAGAAAGTCAATGTGCACG
>CAWYPN010000427.1:29216-51730 GCA_963966035.1 Acleris laterana
ACTTGTCGATTGTGAAACAGGCCCTTACAATCTTAGCTTTACCAACTCCATTATTGTACAAGTATCAATTAATTAAGCCTATTGCTTTTTAAGGTTCCGCACCTCGAAAGGAAAAGGGAGGAACCCTTATAGGATCACTTTGTTGTCCGTCCGTCCGTCTGTCAAGACCCTCTTTCTCAGGTATCAAGCTGACATTTATATCAAATACCTACCTACTCAGGTCTACTGTCCCTTGGAACTGTGAAAAAATCAAACTTCAAAGCCAACGCAATCAAAAGATACAGCCGTTTATGCCGCAATTTTTTGAAACTCGCATGGGAATCAAAATTTGGTACGAAGCAACGTCTCGTAGCACAAATAAAGGAAAAATTGCGAAAAGCGTATATTTTCAGTTCCATCATATAATAAATATTTTTAAAGTTACTACCCCTTTCCTCATGAACGCGTAGAGGTATTAAATTGAAATTCATATCAAGGTTTGTACGGAACCCTCGGTGCGCGAGTCCGACTCGCACTTGGCCGGTTTTTAATAAACTCTACGTGTTGATTTTTTTCCTTGCAAACTCACCATACCTACCGCCTCTTTACATACATACATACATTAAATCACGCCTGTTTCCCAGAGGGGTAGGCAGAGACCACTTCTTTCCACTTGCTACGATCTTGACAAATTTCTTTCGCCTCTTTTTATGCCAATATAATTTTAATTAGCCGCTAACATTATATACCTACAACAAATCTGTATAAATAAAGCTACACATTTATGTTCCGCGGTATATGACCAATTAATTCAACTTTTGACGATTGGAATTTAACAGCGAGTCTTTTTTAGCCATGTAGTGAAGCCGGATTTTAAGGAATTCTTCAATTATTGTTTTTAATAATAACATGGCATGAGTGCTGTCGTGAGGGCGGCTGGATTGTAGTGAAAGTAAAATGTCACTGATTCCTATTATACTATGCTGACACTGGTTTAAAATTACCTTGAGGTTGTTTGCTCTATATAGAGATTTATTTTTATTATTATTAATCTTAACTATTTCCCTCAATACTCTTTCTGACCGGGTACAATTTTTAAATAAAAGAGCCAAGGAGTACGCCAATCCACCGAAGTATTTTATGTTTATAAGTTTGTGAAAATATAGCTTTTCACTCGCAAATAACAGTCCGACGCAATCTGGGTAGTATAATTTCGAGTTAATTTTTTTGGCCACGAATCCTGCAATATATCCAACGATTTTTTCTATAGTCTCTGGCAGAGGTCGGTCAGTGTCTAATATACTCGAAAATACTGAACAATTTTGCATTTCCGTATCTATTTTATTTTGTTGAAAGACCTCATCTTCATATTTTTTTCTATACCCAGGTGTGGACTTATTGATAGCTGAGGAACAGTTCAAAATTGGGATATCTTCTAGTGGTATTACCAGTAAATTTTAATCGTAGTTCAAGGTGTAGCATTGTTTTTTTGTAAATACCCATAAACTGCTTAGCATTTGGATTATTGTTGCAGCGGCCGTGGTTTCGAATCACTCCAAAAAATAGGTCAAGGTGATCTTAACTAAATTTGTACGGTAATATGAACTTTAACTCTTGTCGCTTTTCAACGAGTTCTGTAAAAAGCATCTTTAAACTTTGGATACATATAAGCAGTCCTATAAAACCAGTTTTTGATTGCGTTTTTGTTATTACATTTTGCGTTATAACATTTACAGTAACTTTTTGACCGCGTATTTTTTTTGTTTTTTTTGTTTGAACATCGATTTTTAGCTCTTTGATATAAAAAGCTTTATCGAGAAATTGAAAACGATGGTCTTTTTCCTTAATTGAGAATGGATGTTTGAGACCATGGCTATTCAGTGATCTCGAGTTTAGAACGTCGAATAAATCGTTCATAAGCTGTATGAAACTAATTGTTGCATCTGCATTTTCGAAATCAGGCATGTTTAAATCATGAGCACACAACTTAAGTGCTGACGCAACACTATGACTGAGCATTTGTGTGGCCAATTTTACATTCATTATATTGTTTCTGAACTTTAAATGGCTTTCAGATAATTTATTGGCAAGATGTAGTCCGATGTTGTCCTGTAGGAGTTTCAACTTTTGCAAGTATTTCCATTGTACTTGGTCTCCATTTTGATCAGTTATAGTTTTTTTCGCTTCTAATATGTTTCGAACAGGTTTTCCAGTCGAAGGATGGTCAAAATGAGTCTTTAGATTACTGGGATCTTCAAAGTTACAACCCAAAAGTTTGGCGGTAGCAAAATTGGAGGAACACCCGTCAAACGTCAGGCTAACTACTTCCGCACCTGCGACATGACATCTTCCTAAACACATTTTGATGATGTTTGATCTTTGACCTGCCGCCGATCCATTGACAAAGAAATATCCTAAAGGCAATTTGAATGAATCGTTCAGCGATACTAACATCAAAACGTAGGCTTGGGTTGCTATATCTCCATCACCACCGAAAGTGACATGGCCGTCAAAGTCATTCCCATTAAAAATCCTTTGCTGTCTTATGGCCATTTCGTCTACCATCAAACACCGAGTCTTTTATCACTCTGAGCGTACTTTAACTTAAGTGCTCTAAAAGTTTCCTCAGTGAAACCCGGCCCTCCTTCGATACATGGTACCATTTAACTAGTGTTAGATGGATGCGGTAGGCATAAGTTTAGCTGCCTTCTTACGAATTTGTACCCAGCTGGAGAGTAATAGTTAAGCGTAAGAGCAAATTTTTTTATAGCCGGCGTGAATTTGAAGGTTCTTTTGCTTTTTTGTGATTGCTTTTTTTGTAAGCTTGAAACTAAATCGCCTGCAAAGCCATCTAAAGCGGAGTGGATCTTAAATGCCTTTTCTTTAACTCAGAAACAACATTCTCTATTGAAATGTTTTTTTTCAGTAGCATTTGATTTCTGCGTTGCAAGGATTTAATTTTGGAAAGTCGGTTTTCTGCTAGATTTGTTTTACGCTTAAGTTGTTGTATTGATACTTGTGTTTTTGGAGAATTGAAAGCCGATTCTATATCAGAACCCGAAATTTTTGTCGGAGAACTACAAGTTGGCATCAGGTTATCGAAGTTATATGCTTGTATTTTCATTACTTTAGGAGGACTTTCATCGTCATCTTCCACATTACCTTGCACACTAAACTGACAAAAGCAGTTAGGTCATTGAATATTTGAGTTCATCTGTAATTGAAATATATTAAAAAACAATTAGTTAAATTAAGATTTCACTCTATTATACATAGTAAAGTAATTTTTAAATGAATTCTCACCAATTTATGGCTACGAAATGATACATCTTTTTCAGTCCTAGGCTTTGCTTTTATATCGGGCTTCATGTACGATTTTGAATAATCCTTTGAAAAGAGTAATTTAGGGCAAATTGAAAACATGTTAAAGAAAATATAATAAAAAAAATCAATTGTGAAGGAGCAATATAATATATAGCCCTGATATTAGATTTTCAAGGCCAGAGTAAACTTTCCGTAAAATCAAGTATATTTGTATTCATAGGTAAAATTACCTGCGGCTGCGGCTGTGTTTCTTGTGAAAATATCATCTGCATAATAAAACAAGTAACAAATTAAAATTAAATAAAGATCCTCCAAACAATAATAGGTATATTAAACATTGTTTTATTTACTTACACAATTTTTGTACATTACATAAATTACAAATATTATGATTTGATTTATTTACTTACCTTTCGTTGGTAATTCCTCGATGTTTCGGAGGTCACTTTACGTACATGGTCTTGGAGGAACTGTTGACATAATGCAACGTCCGAAACGTCGGATAATTACTAAAAAAAGGTAATAAAATAAAATATCATACCTACTTATACGCGATCAATCACTTTGTGGTGATAATAGCTTAATTACAATGATAATCGTAGTTAAATAGATAAATATTGCGAGAATAACATATCTAATAGACCTGTGATAAACTCCTCGACGTCTGATATTCATTATAATTTTAATTAAATTATTGTAAATAAATGTTGACAACGTACTGTACAATTTGGGACCGCTGTGACTTTTAAAAAATGTTTTCCAGTTTTTGAGATGACATAATCCGATTCATCAAAATAGATGCTGCAAATCCTGCAATGTTTGCTAGGCATCCAATTCTCGTTTCGCAATTCGCGACGAACTGCATCCACCCAAGCCAGACGGCGATCTTCATTTTTTGGAAAACTTAAAAAGGTCATATTTCGTTTTTTTTATTATGTACATAAACTAACGATAGTAAAGATGACATAAAATTTAATTTCCTATTCATTCGAAGTAGTTGCTTGTAATTCACATTTTTCAAAGATATATTGCATAACATCGTCCATGACATTTTGGTATGGGAATATTAAAAATTCAATAACTTACTAATGAAAATAAATATCGCTTTGTAAGGGCCTGTTTCACAATCGACAAGTAAATTTATCTGCCATTTAAAGTTGGCTCTCTCCTTGTCTATTTTCAAGTGTAAGAAAGAGAAAGGGCTAAATTTATCTGTCAAATACGCTTTACTTGTCGATTGTGAAACAGGCGGTTAATATAAATTATACTCTATTGTATATGATCTAACTTAAGAGTTGGCTTCACATCTCTAACTGTAGAATAGAAACAGTGCCAAATGGATTATTTGTGATGTTTTCGTCTTACTACTCGTATAAAGTTAATTTTTGTCATGTTTTTTCGGCAGCATCAAATAGGCTGTACCATCCAAAGCGACTATATATATAGGTATTATACTGTCACGTATCTTTATGCCTATAAGAATAAAAAAGGGGTTGCAATATATTTGGCACTTTAGATGCTAAAGACTATTTGACGCTGACTACTCTTACAACATAATATTTTCTGATATACTATTTTACAACTTTATAATAGTGTAACATAAGTTATGTTAAATGATTCAAGGGGAACAATCATTCAATCATATAAAAAAATATTAATAAAATTCATTATTCAATTACTGTGTTGTTTTTGTATTAAACCATCCACGTCAAATGTTGAAAGACATGGCCGCGTTCAAATAAACCTTATGAAAAAAAAAATTGACAAATGGAAATCTTGTGTCAGAGAGCTTGTAACCAATTGACAAGATTTCATATTTTCAAGACTTTAATTTTATTCGTTTTATAGATACTGTTTGGAAGGAGGAAGACACTAATAGTTTTAAATTTTCTCTAGAATGAATAATTATTTTATTATTAATTTATTAAGATTTACTTATTCTAAAAGGGCGTAACTTCATTTCTACGACACAATGGACATATTACGTTAGTCCAATCTGTATATAAAAAAGTATCATGTCAATCGATAATTCTCTAACGCCCAGTTGCGTGGACGAGAGTTAGCGTCTTAACCCGAGGTTAGGCGGCAAACCACGTACAAAAGTAGACGCTTAACTCTGGGTTAAGGGCTAACCCTGGTCCGCGCAAGTCCGCCTAAGGGCCATTTGCACGAAAAGTTTAACCCTGGGTTAAGACACTAACGCCCACTTGCACGGACCAGAGTTAGCGTCTTAACCCGGGTGCAGACTCGTGGTCACCCCAGTTTGTCACCCCAGTGCCTTTCGACGGAGCCCTGCCTATGGCAGGGCTCCTGTTTCTGAGCGATTTGCCCTTCGGGCATCTTAAGATACCTAACGAACCTAACCTACCTACTTTTGCGGAATAAAAATTATTTATGACGAATAACCGACTAAAGCGAATAGCACTGGGGTGACAAACTGGTGTGACCACGAGTCATCCGCTCTTAACCCGAGGTTAGGCGGCAAACCACATACAAAAGTAGACGCTTAACTCTGGGTTAAGGGCTAACTCTGGTCCGCGCAAGTCCGCCTAACTCGAGTTAAAATGACAGTTTTCTTATGAATCTGACGTCTACTAACTCGAGTTAGGGCCACTTGCACGAAAAGTTTAACCCTGGGTTAAGACACTAACTCGAGTTAAAATGACAGTTATCATATGAATCTGACGTCTACTAACTCGAGTTAGTGTCTTAACCCAGGGTTAAACTTTTCGTGCAAGTGGCCCTTAGTATCTATCCATCTGTCAATAGTGTCAATTTTTTTTTTTTTTTCATTTGTCCTTACGAACAGGCTAGGGCCAAAAGCCATGCTGCCTCGTCTTCAGTAATTCAATAGTGTCAATGTAAAATTTGAAGTATGACAGCTTTTTTTTCTCGTGAAAAAGGCAATGGTATTATATCTATTCAGGCATAGTATTGGTAAAACTCGATATTTTTATTAACTTACTTGTAATTTTGTAAATAAAGAAAAATAAATCTAAATAAATATTTTGCCGTGTTCAGGAGGTAAAACCCTTTCGATTCGTATAGTTATTTGCAGGTGTCACCAAAATGAAATGATCCCGTACACATTCGTCACTTTTCGACTAAGTTCCTAAAAACGCGTTTATGTATTTTTAGTGCACTTTCGTCAGCAGTGACGAATCTGTACTTAAGTTAAATTTCCGTATGTTTTTGACACTAGTGACCAAAACGAACTTACAATAAAGGCCGTAGCAGGATAAGGGAAGGGCAAATGCCCTTTTATGCTAATGGACTGTTTTTTTTTATATAGTTGCTTACATCTATTAGTGCTATTGTGCCAAGTTTTGTTGAAAAATTCCCAGTGGTTCAGCCGAGAAAAAATAAAAACCGAAATAATTAAATATGACTTTTCTCTAAAACTATAAAACTTTAATGTAACATTATTTTATCATTTTGTTAGGCTTAATAAAATATATGTTTTAAGAGAAAATGGACTCTCTATCTTTAACACTTAAAGCCTGTACCGAAAAGTTTTTTTACATACTATATTTATGATATTAATGAAACTATAATGAACAGCAAAGATATTTTATTTTAGTTATATTATGAAAAGTGTCTATTTACAAAAAATATACAAATTTTATATTTTAAGAGTTTTGCGGCTGAACAAACGGATTTTTCTCCTCAAGCCTGCCATTAAGTTTTGCACAGTGGTTTCGGTGACTTTGTTGGCATGTTTTTTCCATCTTTTTTTAAAATCTGCCTCTGATGTTGCTGGTGAACCGTTCTTACGCAATTCTGCTTTGACTAATGCCCAATACCGCTCGATGGGTCGTAGCTGGGGGCAGTTCGGGGGGTTCATATCTTTGGACACACATTGCACGTTATTTGAAGCCAGACACTCTTGTGTGGCACGGGCATAATGTGCAGTAGCCAGATCGGGCCAAAACAGCACATTCCCTTCATGCTGCCTTATAAATGGTAAAATAAAACCTTTTATACATTTCTGGACATAAATATCTGCATTTATGGTACCTTTCACGATAAATGACCCAGTGCGTTTTCCCCAGGAACATATTGCTTGCCATATCAAATATTTTTCTCCAAACTTCTCCATAAAAATATATTTATTTTGATCGTTTATATTAGCCCTTGATTCGGTTGTAAAGAATTGATCACCTGGCAAAGTCGAAAAATCTTTTTTTACATACGTCTCATCGTCCATGAGAACGCATGCTCCGTTCATACTGCAAAGCAGCTTGTACAATTTTCTTGACCTTGTAACGGAACTATTGAATTGTTTTATCGACTGTTTTGGGGCTTTTACTTTTTTATAGGACTTTAAATTTTGACGTACTTTCGCTCTCTGGACCATAGATGTACTAGTTTTAAATTTTTTTGCCACGCCCCGCACCGATAAACTACAATTTTTCTTATAAGCAGTCACTATTTTCTTTTCTAAAGCTTTACTTGATGGACCTGTCGGGCGTCCACTTCGAGCTTTGTCTTGAATTCTGTATTCATTCAAGTATCGCTTAACTATATTTCGCACCGTTGCACGACTTACTTTCACCATTTTCCCGACCACCGCAAAAGTTGAATCAGGATTTTCCAGATACGTTCGCAAAACATTTTCTCTCAGAGTTATTTTATCGTCTTGCATTTTTGATTAAAACAATACCCAGCCTAAATTAACAATGTGAATTGATACATCAAAATGACACTTACTGAAAATTATAATCAGAAAAAAAAAACATTTACCAGACAGTATTTTACTAATATGCAAACTTTGTAAAAAAACTTTTCGGTACGGGCCTTATGTAAAAAACAGGTAAGTCAAAATTTTAAATATTATTATTTTTTACTTATGATTGAGGTACCACTCTATTTGTTATTTCTAAATAAGCCTTACTTAACGATCTATCTTACATATTAATTTGAAGGATTAAATCGGAAAGCAACTGTGTCAAAACTAAATAAATAATTGGGTTGGATTTCATTACATTATATTAGTAAGCTATTCTGACACCGCCAAAGAACCAAAGCATAAATCCTCTTTACAAATAAATAACATCACAACAAGTTTTGACAGTTACAGTGACGTCAGCCTTTTCTGATTACTAAAAATGTCACCATTTTAGCTAATGAAATAAAATATGCTTATTTTAATCATTGTTGCTATTTGTATATAACAATTTAAAGGTTAAAATCGGTCAGTAACTGTAAAATTTAAAGTAAAATCCTTTTTAGGTATCATTTCGTGATTATGAAATTTTATTTAAAACTAGTCTTACTCCGTCACGCATAAATCCGTTTAAATAGTCGTTTTATAAAGTGACGAATCTGTACTTAAGTTTTCATTTCTGTTTGTTTTTGACACTAACTTACAATATATTTTCGTCTGCAAAAAAAACATTTTAGCCTTTTTGCCGTCACTTCTAAAAATAAAGAGCGTGCCACCTACACCAAGCCGCTCATTCCCAAAATATCAGTATTTTAAAATACCAAACTACTCTTTTTACCAGGTTTTTAAAAAACCAGATTTGAAATGTTGGGTAAAGATAATAAATAATACCCTAATTTGTATGTTTAGTTTTGGGATTCCGATATATTGAGAATCAGGTAGGTATTTTAAAATACTGGTATTTCGGGAATGAGCGCACCAAGCAACCTTTTTGGTTAGATATTTTACAATCAACAACAACCTTATTTAACCTTACTCCACTTCAGTCATGGCTGGAAATAGATTTATTATCTTGCTATCTAGGTACTTCTTGTTTATGCTTATGATTAATGATGACATAGAATTGTCATATTTTCATTGCACGTTTTTACAATATCGGTTACTGTTGCGAATGCAAAATAATAATTATAGTTGTGAGAAATGGATTGTGCGGAAATTTTTATAACGCCTGGTAAAAGAAACAAAGATTCTGTTTTTACTAATGGATACAGATATACTTTATCAAGAAAAAATCTAGACGGTACGACAAGATGGAGATGCGAAAAGCGGTGTAATGCATCTATTACGAGTACTTTAAATTCAAATCGAGATTCAATCATAAGACAGTCTGTGCATTCAAAACATTGCACCGCCAATTTTGAGAATGTTGAATTCGTAAAACAATTTGAAATCTGTAAAAAAAGAGTAATGGAAGAATTTACGCCCATACAGCAAATTTTTGAAGACTGCATGCTACCACTTCTCGCCAAGGGAACACAATTTGTGCAGAATATACCGTGTTTTGAAGAAAAAAAGACAGGATTATATAATTTAAGAAAACGTCATAACAAAAAAAAAAAAAAAAAAATTACGTCTCTGAAAGAAGTGGAAATACCGGAAAAATTTAAGCCAAATCTATTAAATGAGGTTGATGACGGAATGTTGATCTTTGTGAGCCGTAATACGAGAGGAATATTTCAAAGGGCAAAAATAATTCTAGGCGATGGAACATTCAAAATTGTACGGCACCCCTTCAAACAACTTTACACATTCCACGCTGACCTGGGTAGTACTTCAGGAAAAAAATTTATAGTGCCCCTTGTTTATGCAATCTTGCCAGACAAGACACAAAAAACATACGAAAAATTATTGATGATTTTAAAAGAAAATTTTCCTTTGTGGAACCCATCAATTTTTAAACTCGATTTTGAGATTGCGATGTCTAACGCTATAAACAAATTTTATCCAGACAGTAAAACATCCGGCTGCTTCTTTCATTTTACGAAAGCGATTAAAAAGAAAGCTAAAAAATTAAAAATTAATAAAACCAAAACGGGAAAAACATTTATAAAATGCTGTCAATCTCTATGTCATCTACCCGAGGACTTGATCGGAGAAGGATGTTTGTCCATAGTCGATATGCTGCCGAATAATATGAAAACAAACAAGTTTATGGATTATTTTCTTGATCAGTGGCTATTTAACGACTCAATAAAAACATTCAGTTGTTTTAATGAACGCCATATTACAACCAACTCAATCGAGGGTTTCCATAGCCGGCTTAATAAAAAGATCCCAAGAAAAGCAAGTTTATTAAGACTTATGCATGGCATAAATAACGAAATTAGGATAAACGATATCAAAATTATAAAAATACAATCAGGCACACTTAAGACCGAGAACCGCAGAAAAGTCGATGTAGAAACAACAAAACAAAGAAAACATTTAGTTGACTTGTTGCTGAAAGGTAAAATTAATGTAAAAACATGCTTGACACGCTTAAGTCGGGTGTGGCGTGGAGCAAAATGATTGTTATATTTTTATACTCCTTGCCTACCTATAAATTTATGACAGAGCTTGAAGTAATTTAGTTTAATGAAAAGTAATGTTTATTTTTATTAATTATATAATAAGGGTTAATTTTAAAAGTGTTTTATTGCAATAACCACATTTACTAGTATCTACCTACCTAAAATACTTTAACCCTTTCGCCGCCAATGGCTTGATATTAAGTCACAGCATTTCGTACCCATACGCTACTACTTGATATCAAGTCACTAAATCAAAATAAATTGAAGGGTTAAATAAATAAATTGTAAAAATACCTAATGAATTTTATTCTAAGTTCGTTTTGGTCATAGTGTCAAAAACAAACAGAAATGAAAACTTAAGTATAGATTCGTCACTTTATAAAGCGACTTTGTCTGTTGCACACGAAAATGTACCCAAATTTATTGTAAGTTCGTTTTGGTCACTAGTGTCAAAAACATACAGAAATTAAACTTAAGTACAGATTCGTCACTGCTGACGAAAGTGCACTAAAAATACATAAACGCGTTTTTAGAAACTTAGTCGAAAAGTGACGAATGTGTACGGGATCAATGAAATGTTGTCAATTGCAAATTTTTGTCTTTCAAACGGTATAAAACCTTACTGAAATTACTGTCTACTCAAACGTTATACCAGCATCTGACATAAATGACTTCATACCTTAACTCAATTAATATTTATTTGATTATTGAAACCACTAGATACATAAGATCTTTTCATTTCAAAAAGTGGGCGTTTTGGAGCGGATTTGTCAGTCGTTTTTGTTAGACGTTACTCTTCCATACTTATTATATTTCGATGAATAATCTAGTTTTATTATTAAGCCTTTTTTTATTTCACAAAACTTTATTAATTTTTAGCAATTACATTAGATTTTGACGACAAGACAGGGTTCATCGTACAACGTTGACATTGGCAAAAGTACGTTATTATGTAGACGCCATTAAATAAATAAGTAATAATTAGACTGTAAAGGCAGAATATTCCATTTAGGTTACCGTCTTTCCTGTGGACATACCCGACGTTAACGTTTTTAAAGCCTAATTTTCTGACTGAACCCATATAAACGGCGTCAGGTCTACTTTAATCCTATCAGATAAAAACATAATGTGACCCAGCTTTGTTTTTGCTCCCGCGATAACGACGTTTGTACTAAAGGTTGAGTTCGTAACATGTCTATAAAAATCGCATCATGGGATTTAAGAAGAGTAGTGAACGAGTTTAGGATTAGACCACATAACAGAAATGTGGACGAGTTGGCACTGGACTATATCGGCCGTGGACCGTATAGCACTGTGGTCGAAATAGGAATGTGGACCAATAACCACTATGGACCATATTATAGGAATGTGGATGAGTTAGGTAGGTGACAATATAGGAATGCCGACAAATGGGAATAAATATTGGGACATATGGCATTGTGAATGATTTAAAAAGGTGACGAAATAGGAATGTGGACAAAGTCCAGAAGTGTGGAAAAAAGCCATTAATTTTTTAAAAGTTTTTATCGTTTCAGCTATTTGCGGAAGCAAATGGTATCAATATGGTCACATTCATAGAAGTTATAATAATATTTTCAATATACCCTTTGAATAGACTTATCGAAGATATCTCATTCCATTACGGTGTTGCACCATCAACATTTTTAGTATTTGTTTTACGTTTGATGCTGTTAAACTATATGGTAAGTTTTAACGTGTTTTTAACCCTAGTATTATAAAATGAAATGAATATCGACGGTTAAATTGTTTATACCTCCTGAAAATCATACTAGAAAACACCTAACATTTTGTAATTTAACATAAACCGTAAATTTGTTAAGATTCTTGGTGATATTTTAATTTAACTATTTATTTAATTTGTACTTTTGAACCTACCTCACAAACAAATTTGACCCAAATATTAGCCTTCATAGGAGTTCATCTTAAACTTTATGTGGTTGCCCATTCAGGAACAATTTAATCATAAAACGGCCAACCTGTCTATTTAATGAAAACCTTCCATTTCAGTATTTGAGTGTGGCACGGTTTGGCGTTATTCAGTTAGAAATAACATCAGCTATAATTGGAATATTTCTGATAATTGGAATCATAAAAAAATTATACAATGATGTCTACCGAAAGCGCAAGGTATTTATTTATTTATTTATTTATCACGGCACGTCACGGTTGTAATTGACCTCTGTGTTGAAATTTAATTAAACACAGTAATAGTTAAAGATACGAGGGATGCCTTTTAAGTTGTTAATTGTAAAAACTAAGGTTGATTTAAGTGTTAAATGTTATTTATTATTTTTCAAATTAATCACCGTGATACTCGTATACACGTTTTCATTAACTCTAACCAGTTTTCGAAACACTTATTCAAGTCCTAAGTCGGGGTCTCCAAAATAGCCGTTTTGTATGCCTCAACCGCTTCTTCAGGCATCCTATACCGTTGACCACGAAGTCGTTGCTTGATTTTTTGGTAAAGTGAAGAAATCATTAAGCTTTACGGCGGGTGTTCTAGGATTTCTACGTTTTGCTCTTTTAAAAACGCAATTGTCTGTGTGTGCGAGCTCGCATTATCGTGGTGCGGTACTAAATACGAGTACGATGTCGTCGGTTGAATTGCCGCAGAGTTTTGCGACACCATCTTACGCGAGCTGTTAAGTTTCAGTGAATCTGGTATCCAGCGTGAGATCATTTTTTTTACTCCTAAGTTATCAATGTTATCATATAAAATAATGTTGAACACTGGTCCTTGAAATCTTTAATGAAGCTTCTGTCGCACAGTAGGTAAGTCGCATGGCGATCTTCGATGATCATTTGCCGTTCAGCATCAATGTTCTCCTGTCGGCCTTCACGATGCCCATCACTAAATCGCTCTATCTAGCACTATCGCTCTAGGCAACCACGTTAAAATTCTAAATACCAACGTTCCAGAGCCAGATCCATTTCCCGAAAACTAAAAAACAAAATAAAAAAGAAAAAATTACAAATGATCGCATAAAAAAAATTGTTCAGGATTTTCTTGATCAACACCTTGAAATACGTACGTAATTGTTTACGTAGACTAAGCAAAGTTCGTTTTTTTTAATGAGGATAAGTATAACACTTGTTTTTTAATCATTCTCAAGGTTAATAATGAATTAAAACGTTGACTTTGTTTTGGGAAGGAGTGTTTGGTTACTGGTTAGCCTTAAAAATATGATTTATTTAATTATTTACTACTAGAATTCATTAAATAAAATCCTTATTATGTTCATACAATTAGTGTTTTGTTTTTGATTGTACATTTTGTAGGCAAAACAAATAACAAAAACATTGGTGAGAACGAAAGTCGGCATTATGCGACTCTTTGGTCTATTTAGAATAATGTTCGCCAGATCGCGATTTTCGGCATAATGCGATGATATGTATGGACTTTTCAAAATATTGTCATTGTGCTTTATACTGCAAGTAAAAAATACAAGATAGACTAAGGCCGATAGTAGGCATCTCGCTACTAAATCGGTGTTTTATTATTAAAAACCGTAGTCAGCTCGTCAAAGCACTGAAGACGCGATAAAGATTTGAATTTGTAAAAAACTATCGCACGTAATTTTTTCTTCCATTTTCACAACTGACTGGTCAACTTTGAACCGACGCTATACTAAAGTGTTTCGGCCAATCTTGCGACATTCTTTTGTTGTCGAATTCTTAATTGTTATTTTGTAAGATGATACTAGTTTTTTTCTAATAATCACGGTAGGTTTGCAAACGACAGAACTTAAAAGGCAGCCCTCGTTTACTCGTAGAAGATTTTAAGTAGGTACCTACCTACCTATTAAGTTTCAATTTAGCCGACATTTTAATTTATTGATATATTTTGTTACATTTAAGGCTTGGAAACTAATAATATGCCCTGACAATTTTTTCGGACCACCAGATTTCGCTTCAAGATATTTGAGAAAACTGTTTGACTCAGTGACAGTAAGATACATAATTATTACAACCGTTTCAAAAATATTTAGTAAGGTAAATCGTCAGTAACTGGCCACCCCCGGTAACTTGGCCACTTTGCAATAAAATGAGTTAATAAAGATATTTGCTCACATTTTTGCGATTAAACTAGAATACCTAGATCTTGAGTTATTACCCGGAGTACTGTCCAAGTATCTTTACTAATAGCGTCAGTAAGAAATTTGGTGGCTAGTAATTAAATGACACTTTCTAAAGTGGCCAGTTACTGACGATTTACCCTATACCATGGTTTAGTCATTAATTATACACTAGGAGATAAAAAATTAAAAGACAAAGGAATAAGTTTGGTAACTAGATGTTCCTACCCATTACATTACATAAATGTAGTATTTCATATTATTGTTTTACCGTGGTGGGGGGAACAAGGTGGTAGGGATGTGAAAGATAACCCACTTAGTCGATCAATTACAATATGTAATGGTTTGAAACACGTTTATTATTTATAAAACATTTGTATTGTCTATACATATAATAAAAGACTAGGAGGTCACAACAAAACTGGGAACGATCTCGGAAATAGATAACGCTAGTCTGACAGAATAGAGGGCAACTCCCTGACTTCAAATATGTCTGTCTGCCTACGCACAGTGGTTGCGTTATCTAAATATGTCGGCAAAAAACGTGTTACCGTTCCCAAAAAAAAGGATAAAATGGCTAGATGTTGTACATAAAGTAAGTACTAAGTAGTTGTACTCATATGAAATATGCAAAAACACCCGTATGCCCAAAAGACCCGTTTCTCATAGTTTCCATTAGTTGGTCAAAACACCCGGTTCTCATAGCATTCGTATGCCAAAAGATCCGGTTTCGTTCTATTGTATCTATTAGCTGTTCAAATACTTATGCAATATTTGTGACCATTTACAGCAAAAGGAACCACGCTAAAGGCTGTATAAGCTATTTGTAAATCCATTGACGAAAGAATCATGCAAGTCTCTAATATATTATTTTTTAATGTTTAAATTGCATTCATGTAATTACGTTACACCGTTGTTTTTGGGTCACAGAAGTAAGAACGGCTGTTTTGAGAAACGGATTATTTAGAAAACGGTACGAGTACTCGTAGTGATGGAAACGGTCATTTTGTGATTAGGTCTTTTTGTGCAGTCATTGAAGCGAAAAATACGGTCTTACCTCCGATTTTTTTTACTGTGAACCGATTTGCATGAAATTTTGGAATTAGGCTCATCTTACCCTTAACTTCAAAAGTGAAAATGATCTGAACTCCGCCTATTATTTTTAAGGGGTGTAAACAACCCCTTAATGGAAAAAATTACATTGAGCCATTTTATCGCTAGAAAACATGTCTAATAGTAAGTGATGAAATTGTAAAGTGTTTTCTAACACAATTACCTCATATTAAAATCATTTTCAACCCCTTGAAAATCTTACAACCCTTGCAAACAACTCCTAAATTGAAAAAATCACAAAAAAATACTTTGGTATGACATAAAGAGATCTCAAAGCTACAGTTTTAGCCAATCTAGTACACCGACAGGTCCGACAGTTAAATGAAGTGAAAGATTTGGGTTTGTCCACTTGCTTTTTAACGTAATGATCATATTTATCTACCTCAACTTAAAGCAATAAAATATCCCTTGCCAGGAATACAACATGTATCAACAGAAGGCAGGTCTCATTATTAAGAATGAGAACTTTCTATGTTTTTTTGTAAACTTTATGACAATCTGTTTAAGCCTGCTCCTCCTGCTCTTTTATATACTTTTACTCTAATATTTTAACAAATAATTTGAAGGCTGAATCATTAACCCTCATCCTGGCCACAACAGATCTTGATATTTTAAATTTTGTTGCTGTAACTCTAACAGATGATGCTGTAACTCAATGGAACTTTTTTCGCGTCACTTGCAAGATTTTTGAAGGTAAACTTTTTTTTATGCGTTCTACATTTAGCATAAGCTGTTCGTAATGTATATTCCATTACTTCTTGCCGAGCTTGCATTTTCATCAGTTAGTTCTCCAGTTTTTCTATAATATTCGATCTTTTTTTTTCTATACGGTAGTGCCGTTTCCGTGCTATTTCTATCTTCTTTTTTAACAATAGATTTTCTTCTTTAATTTTATAACACAGGCGACGCCATTTAGATGCAGTTTTTCGCTGTACTTTTTTACATTTATCCAGCTTATGATCTAAGGACAGTTTTGGTGATGGTGACGCTGGATTCTTGACATCCTTCGATTTCTTTTCTTTTCTAGTTCTTTTTTGGTTTCTCCACTTTTGCCTTTGTTCATCCTTTTCTTTCTCTGATAGTTCTGATATTTTTTTATTTTTCATTTGTACTCTTTTTAAATCTTTCTTTTTGTACTCGTTATATTTTTCTGGGTCTTTTTTCAGTTTTTCCCTATACCTTTTCATTTTCTCCGCAGGTGTTAGAGGCATTTCTATAAAAATGTTAAATAGTTAATTATTTATTATTAAATTATCAATTCAGCAATAAACCCCAACTAGCAAAATTTTCAAAATTGTGTACAAATAAAACATCCAAATTTTGCAAATGCAAGTGCTGAAATAGTATAATGTTCGCTAGTTAAATTGTAATGGAACGTACCTCGTACAGACGCTATTAAATGAACTGTGTTACATATTTGACAGTGGGCAGTCAGGGTAGCGTCTGTACGGGTACAGACTCGATATAATGAACCGACACACAGGGTGTAACTAATGTGAGTAAAGTCGGTAGGTAGTGTTAATAAATAATAAATTAATATTAAACAACACTTGGAGTGCTTTATTACTAAATACTACATGGCGCAGTCGATGCAGAACCTACAATAAAAGTGAAAATAGAGTGTTACATGTCTGACGAAGAAATAGGAGACTCAACAAGTGAAGTTACGATGGCGAGTCCTGTGGAATACAAAATGCCAGCTCCTTTGCAGCTGGACTCTGTAGGAGATCTATACCAAAATTGGAGGAAATTTAAACAACAATTGCGAATTTTCATATCAGCAGCGGGTTTGGAAAAAGTAAGTGATTCGAGGAAAGCTAACATCTTGCTTAATTGTATAGGGCAAGAAGCACAAGACCTATACTTTAATGTATTAAAGGTAGAAGACAAAACCACACCAAAATATGAAGAATTAATCACACTCTATGATGGATATTTTGAACCGAAACAAAACGAATTAATAAACACATTTCATTTTAACAATAGAGTTCAAGAAGAAGGTGAATCATTTGACAGTTTTTACTCAGAAATTCGAAAATTAGTGAAGAGTTGCAATTTTAAGGATGTAGAGGACAGAATGTTGAGAGACAGAATTGTGATGGGTGTAAGAGACAAGAAGATGCAGCAGAAATTACTAGAAACAAGTGATCTTACATTAGACAGGGCCGTTGATCGCTGTAGAGCAGCTGAGTTATCGCAAGAACATGCTCGGGCTATGCAAAAGAATGATGGATCATCTATGGAAGTGGATGTGATGCACAGGCAAAATGAAGCTAAGTATAACAACAATAAAATAAATAAAACAAAACCAATATACAGCAGCAGTTTCTATCATTGCCTGAAATGTGATAGGGATCATGGGCCGAGGGAGTGTCCAGCATATGGTAAATTATGCAAAAATTGTCAGGGAAGGAAAAGGTTGCAAAAACAAGCCGGTACATGTTATTCAAGAAGAAAAAGATGTACAACAGCATCAAATGAATAACAATGCTAATGATAACTTTGTACATGACATGTGACTAGTAAAGGTTTGTCATTCATTAAGAAATAATATTAAAAACAATGAGTGGATGGTTACATTAAGAATAGAAAATAAAAAGTACCTCTTCAAGTGTGACACAGGTGCACAAGTAAATGTGATTTGTCTTCGGGATTTAAAAAAAATTATAAATGATGAAAATCCAAAATATTCTATGACAACAATTCTTCTAGAAGCATTTGGTGGAACAACAATTAGACCAATAGGTACAGTAAAATTAGGTATTACCCTCAATGATCATTTGTTTGAAACAGAATTTATAATAATAAAAGAAAATTTTCGAGCAATTGTAGGACTACAATCTTTAATTGATCTAAAGCTGCTCAGTAACATTAATATTAATACTATTAACAGGAATAATAAGGAGACTGTCATTTATAATTTTGCTGAATGTTTCAGGGTGTTGGTGAATTTGAGTTACCACTGGAGCTGCATGTCCAACCTGGGGCAAAACCTGTAGTAAAGCCACCTCGAAGAGTTCCTCATGCTTTGCAAGATCGTTTGAAGGTAAAATTAAAAAGCCTAGAGGAGCACCGAATTATTGAAAAGGTAGAACATCCCAAGTCGTTTGTTAGTAATAGTGGGAGATCTTAGGTCCCGATTTCTAAGGGAACCTTGCATTTTTGAGACAAAGCAAATCCCTTGGACCAGGTGTTCCTGGGGGTGATCTGAGCTGATTTAGCCCGGGTGCCCAGTGGTACCCCCCCCTCCCCTGCCCACCTGGGGGGGGGGTACCACTGGGCACCCGGGCTAAATCAGCTCAGATCACCCCCAGGAACACCTGGTCCAAGGGATTTGCTTTGTCTCAAAAATGCAAGGTGCAGGACCTAAGATCTCCCACTATAATATGGTAATAATAGAAAAAAGTGATGGAAGTCTAAGAATATGTTTGGATCCCAAGGAATTGAACGAAGTATTGGTAAGAGAATATTACTTAATACCAACTTTACAGGAAATTGTTGCAAGACTAGCAAATAAAAAAGTTTTTTCCGTCCTAGACTTATCTGATGGATTTTATAATATTAGATTAACAGAAAATTCAACAGATCTCTGTAGTTTCAGTACGCCACTAGGTTGTTACAAGTTTTTAAGATTACCGTTCGGATTATCAGTGGCACCAGAGATATTTCAAAAGTATAGTGAGAGGACATTTGGAGATATTCCAGGAGTTGTGATTTATTGTGATGATCTTTTAATTTGTGCTGAAAATGAAGAGGAACATGACATAATTCTAACTAAAGTTTTTGAAAGAGCTAAAGAAAATAATGTGCGATTTAACAAAAGAAAATTTCAGTACAAATTAGAAGAAGTCAAGTACTTCGGGCATGTTTTTTCAAAGGATGGCATGAGTGTTGATCCAGATCGCATAAAAGCAATAGTAAATATGAAAAGTCCAAAGAGTAAAAAAGAATTACAAATATTTTTAGGGATGGTAAATTATTTAAGAACTTTTATAAATAAACTAGCAGATTTGGCAGCACCTTTACAAGCATTATTAAAAAAAGAGGTAACTTGGATATGGACCAACATTCATGAAGAAACTTTCATAAGTATAAAAAAGCAAATTAGTACTACACCAGTATTACAAAATTTTGACACCACAAAACAAATGACTATTCAGTGTGATGCCAGTAAAGATGGTCTAGGTTGTTGCTTAATGCAAAATAATAAACCAGTAAGTTATGCATCAAGAAATTTGACAGTTTCAGAAAATAATTTTTTACAAATCGAAAAAGAGTTATTAAGTGTGGTATGGGCAACTAAAAAATTTCATTATTTTATTTATGGAAAGCAATGTACAGTTTTGAATGATCACAAGCCATTAGAAACTTTATTAAAAAAAGGCATACATGAGATCCCATCCACAAGACTACAGAGATTAAAATTAAAGTTATTAAAATATAATATTAAATTTAAATATTTAAAAGGAAAATTGATGCATATTGCAGCTTTATTATCACGTTCATATTTAGATGAAACTGATGAAGATCAGTCATATATGTATGAAGTCATCCACTGCATTGGACAGGCATCTTATTTGCAATGCACTGATGAACAAAAGAAAAACTTAATCATAGAAACTGAATGATCAAGAATTAAAGATAATAAGCAGTTATAATCAGAATGGATGGCCAGAAAATTTGAAAAATGTACCAGATAATGTGAAGCCCTTTTATAAATTTAGGCAAGATATATCAGTAGATCAACAGTTAGTATTCTTTGCTCACAGATTAATGATTCCACAGTCGTTACGTTTAGTGTTTTTGCAAAAATTACATGAGGGACATATAGGAACAACCAAGATGAAGCAAGTTGCTCGTAATCTTTACTACTGGCCACAAATTGATCATCATATTGAAAGCTTTGTTAAAAGATGTTATGTTTGTCAAATGTATCAAAATAATAATACAAAGGAACCTTTGCTGTCACATGAAATACCGAACTTGCCCTTCTCTAAAATAGGAACTGATATCATGGAATTTAAGAAGAGGACTTATCTTGTTGTATATGATTATATGTCAAAATGGCTAGATATAAAACAACTTAACAACAAGTCTGCTCAAATCATAATTAATGCATTAATAGATATTTTTATTTGTTATGGAGTACCAATGGAAGTTGTGGCTGATCATGTGCCGTTTGATTCATTAGTATGTAAAAACTTTGCTTCTGAATGGGGATTTAAATTTTCTTATTCAAGTCCAAGATATCCACAGTCGAATGGTATGGCAGAGAGAGCAGTACAAATTGCGAAAAAAATGTTTATCAAATGTTCAGAAGATAGAACAGATTTTAGAATAGCACTTCTGCAATACAGATCATCTCCGGTATCAGGAACTAACTTATCTCCATCTCAGCTAATGATGAATCGTAATTTAAAAACTAAACTCCCATGCACACACTTGCATTTACAGTCGAAAATAAATTCAGGAGTGAAGTTGCAATTTCAAAAAACTCAAAAAAGAAATGAAATAAATTACAATAGAAATACAAAACAAAAAGATAGTTTTAAGATAAATCAAATGGTGTGGTTTAAGAAAGATACTTTATCAAATAAATGGTTGCTGGGAAAAATTGTCCAAATTAATAATTTTAGATCATATGTTGTTAAGGATACCAATAACTGTATGTATACAAGAACTTCGTATCACATTAGAGCTCAATAATTCGGTGCTTGCTGGTTTCTAGGTAGTGCAGCCCAGTGGTCTCAAAAGATGGTTATGTTAATGTGTATTTTTATTTTAGTTTATATGTTTAAGTTAAACTACTTGTGTCTAGAATAGTCTAGATTAAAGGACACGAGAAATTCTTTTATTTTTTTTATTGTTTTTTTTAATAAGGAAAAGGGTATGATGTAATGGAACGTAACTCGTACAGACGCTATTAAATGAACTGTGTTACATATTTGACAGTGGGCAGTCAGGGTAGCGTCTGTACGGGTACAGACTCGATATAATGAACCGACACACAGGGTGTAACTAATGTGAGTAAAGTCGGTAGTGTTAATTGTAATAATTAGGAGTCGAATCAAAGACGGTTCTATGCAAGACTGGTTTATTAACAACTGTCACGTGACATATGTATGAACTACCTTCAACATAGTACTTAATATAAGGCATACCCACATTTATATCAACCATTATCCACAGATACATTACAACTTTCCCCCTCCAAACAGTTGGTATAATAATATTATACTAGAGGCACCTTAATTATTATTTTTCAATCCAACTAAATACAAACTTATCTAAATGTTACTTAATGGCAATTGATGTGTACACCGTATACCTATACATCTATATTTATCAATTTACTCAGTATATGCAGCTACTCACAACGTTTATATGGTGTAAACTGTATTGCACTCTGTAATAAAATAACTAAGGTTTAATCATACGTTACGGCTAACTATACTCATAACAAAACATGATGAAACGATTTGCACACTCAGAAAAGTAAGTCCTTTACGTAAGTAGTTACATTTATTGTTTAGTCCTTATTACGTGGACGCAACCTATTTCTATACGAAGGTAAACTTAACGACGGCGGCGAGACATAGCTTGATCCGGGCTCGGCGGCCCGAGCCGATGGCGAGGGCGGCGCCTTGTCGGCGCTCGGCGACCCCGCGCTCGCCTCCCCGCCCCACTCAGAATTAGCGTTGTCTGTCGACTGTACTATTTCCTTATTTACGTGGGCGTCTGAAAAGCGAAGGCTTTTTCGCT
>CAWYPN010000429.1:0-14117 GCA_963966035.1 Acleris laterana
AAGCTAACCGGAAATCTTTCATCTACGCGGAATAGGAGCTCCGCCCAGCGGAGCTCGGTCGACCTTAAGGGTGCGGCTCCACTGAGGCGGAGATGAGCGGAGTGGAGCGGAGCTGTGCGAATATTAACCAATAGAAGGCGCATGCCGCCACGTCGAGCGCGCCTTGCGCACGTTAGTTTAGATTCTATTGGTTAATATTGGCACAGCTCCGCTCCGCTCCGCTCATCTCCGCCTCAGTGGAGCCGCAGCCTAAATATGGTCGGTCGTCGTTTAGGAATATAATAATTATTAGAGATGGGCCGACTACGGATTTTGCCGACTAGCCAGTCGGCCGACTAATCGGTTTTCAATTTGCCGATTGATCGGCCGACTAGTCGGCAATGCCGATCGTAGGTTTTTCCTATGTTCGGGTGAACGCGGAAACGTTTGTTTCGCCTACCCCTACCATGCGTTCATGTTTTGACCAGTTTTGATTACGTTTTTTCTGTACCGGCGTGTTGCTCGACCAAAAAAAACGATCAAATCTCTAATTATAGTATTAAAACGAACTACCTACTGCTTTTTATCACTATGTCGGAAATAAAATCACGTGTGTGGAATTTTTTTGACGATATTATTCATAAGAATATTAAATTCCATAGATTAAAAAATAGTTTAATTTATATTTCCTATAGGCAATAAAGTGCCGAATATTCGGCATTTTTTGCCGACTAGTCGCCGACTAATCACCGACTAGAAATGATGCCGAATAGTCGGCTTTCCCGACTAGTCGTCGACTAGTCGGCCCGTCTCTAATAATTATGTAATTATTTAATAAACGTTAGGTTATAAACTTATAAATAAGGTACCTATAGTAATATTTGGTGTTCATAAGGATCAGATAAGTAAAATTAGGGCTATTAAGAATCGACCATAAAAAATAGGTATAACTTAAATTCGGGATGCTAAAATTAGGCCTAATGAACGGTTAGGAAAAATCAAAATTTGGGTTTTTGATTTCAGGGCTAAAGTTAGTGTCAGTGAAAATAGGGTTTCTATTTTCCGGGACGCAATAGGAGAACCATTATGGACACTATCCACTCGCAATACATAAACGTAAAAGGTGAATGTAGCGACTCCCATCTTTGCAATGTTCCTATACTATTAATGGGGAACTAGCGCCCGACCAGCGTTTTACTTGATCGTCGATAAAGTACCTACGTTCGGGTCTATAACTTGGTTACATGGGTCATCAAATCGACCGTATACTTCGCATAAAGTTGGTTAATGTCTCTTCGTATTACATCACATTTTATTTACTTACGTTATTCATGGAAATAGCATCTTAAGGCGAAGACGCAAGCAAACGCCCTTCCATACAACTCTTAACGAACTTCGCTTCCCAGTCGTTCTCAGGTTAAAATAAGTTTTATTCCAATATTGATTTCCTTTCTGCTTAAGACCACATTAATTAGGTATGTCTATTCATAAAGGTGAAGAGATGGTTAATCAGTGGGTTGAAAATTTGGAAATTATTGTGCATGCTTTTAAGGAGCTCTGCTGTAGGGGAGACTGGGGTTAATTGAACGTGGGTCAACAGAAACAAATGTACCTAATAAATCGGAGAGGCGTAGTAGTAGTACCTAGTAGGCAGAAGTAGGGTTCCCAGCGGCAAGCGACCAGGGTTCCTGCTGGTACCCCTGAACCGGAGGCGGGCGGCTCGGAAAGCGACGTGCATTTATATAAGTATACGCCGAGTGTATAAAGTAAGAATTTTTGCTCTTCTTTTTTTGTTCTTTTGGTTTGTTGTAGGTACAGTCACGAGATTTAATTTAGTACCCACCTTAGGTCTTAAACACAGGACGTTTTGCTCTCAGTACGACATACTCAAAATTTAAAAGTTAATCTGACATTCTACAACAGTAAGGTAGAGTTTCCTAAAAGTTACAAATGACTTGACATCTCTAATGACATTGACGACTTCAAGCATATTTTTCTTGAAATGGGTCCCAAATTAACGCTCGTGACCGTACGATGAACCGTTTTTTTAGAGTAATTAAAAACTTGGGGTTGTCATAACCCCTTCATCAATATGATCATCATCTTCACCTATACAAGAATGGAAACAAAACAAAACAAGCTCATTCAGTACCATGCGAAATGTACCCATTCCATGGTCTATAGTCGATTTTCCATCAAAACATTTGGTACGTGCGGTAGGGGTTACATAAATATGATGATTATTCCTTTTGATGTCGGCGCGGGCGGCGGCAAATGGCGGAGTACTCGGAATCGCGAAACAGTGATTATGATTAATAAGCTCCGCCGCCGCGCCGCCGCGCGCGC
Organism: Acleris laterana; assembly: GCA_963966035.1. NCBI lineage: Eukaryota > Metazoa > Arthropoda > Insecta > Lepidoptera > Tortricidae > Acleris > Acleris laterana. The sequence continues at coordinate 2,326 of CAWYPN010000429.1, forward strand.
CGCGCGGGGCTACTCCCGCCGCTGCCCGGCGCGGCGACGAGCGCCTGACCTGCGAGTTACGACCTACGAACAATAATTACTCACTGTAGTTAAAGAAGAACCGTGTCGCAAGGCTATATGTATGGACTTTTTAAATCGCATCACCAAAAGTTAAATTAAAATTTAAATCGGCCTAGAATTACGGATGATACAAACATTTTAAACTGCTAATAAAATTAGACTGAGAGATCCGATACGCCGTGTGACGTCATGTAACACCGTCGGCCATATAAACTCCACGTTAAATTCTGTTTTACTAGAAAAAGGTAGGAACAAATCTTTGTTGACTTATGTACCTAATGGTTATTTTTATAGCTATTCATAAAAGCTTTTATCGAAGCTGTGAAAAAATTCTAGTCTATTACGGTTAACGTGTTCTTGTCGTTTTACTTTCTTTTTAGAATTCCGTACTAAATACTGAATGATAGATTCTTGCCTGTCAAAACCCTTTCGCTGAAAGGGCTGAAGCTGCTGGGCTAAAATCAGAATAGGGTGTAGTGGTATATAGTAGTCTGCCCAAGTCTTAATTCATTAGACACAATAATATAGAAGATATACTTAGATATACAAGATTATAAGGAGTAAAAATAATTCAAATCTCCTAAAAAACAAATTGCTTTAACCCTTAATCGCATATTTCAAAAACTATTACTTAGATACCTACAAAACGTGGTTGCAAAGTTAACAACAAGTTTTTAGAGTAGAGAATTAAGGCATGAGTTTATGTTATGTTATGTTATGAGATACTTATTATAATATGTAACTATCATCAATATCATCATCATTATCTTGCCCTTATCCCAATCATTCGTGGTCGGCGCAGCTCGTCTTTTTCTTCCAACCATCGCTATCAGCGGTCATCTCAGTATTCATTCTCTTGTTTTTAATATCGCTCTGAGATATATGTATATTACAGAAAAAAACAAAATACTCAACACAACACAAGAGCGCCCATACAACAGACAAGGTTATCGGCCATTTTGTCTCCACATTTTATTTCATCGACGTTTTGCCTTCCCTAATGTCGAAGCTACGGATGAGCTACGATGAAGGCAGCCTGCAGGGCGGCGACGGTCGACGAGCTCGACGGTAGAGAGTAGGGCCGCCGCTATCGAGCCGCGGGTTCATTCACCAAGGGCCGCGGGGTCGCGCGCCGCCTGTTTCACTGTTTCTCGTATTGTGCTTTACCCCATGTACACGGGGTTTAAATACGAAGTAAATTACTAAAAAATAAACCGGACAAGTGCGAGCCGGACTCGCCCACCGAGGGTTTCCGTAAAAATTTGTAGATATATACATAAACATCCTGTCTTTTTTTTTTATTGAATTAAAAATGATTTGTTAGATCATTTCCACACTAAGCATTTTTTAGAGTTTTTCGTATAGCGTTATTTAATGTTTGCGTTTATTTTGATCGCTAAAATTATCAGTAGATTATTTGATTTGTCGCATATTTCCCTTTCCAAAAATGTTATTTGACGGAGTCGACGGAGCTCAGTGTCGCGGAGATCCTATTTCTGGGTTTTTTTGGCCCTGGGGCCTGATATAAAATGAACCTAACTTGACTTACCTACGTATTATGACGTAATTACTATTGAGAAAAATTGGGATAGGGAAAAATTGGGAACGGGAAAATGCGAATAGCGAATGTCACCGAACATTAAATAACGCTATAATACAAAAGTAGCAACATGAAGAAAAGCGATTAAGAAAATGAACGATCATGAATTCATGAAAGAAAATGTGAAAATTCACTACAGTGAAAAAATGCTTGTGACAAAAATGATCTAACAAACCCTTTCTAGTAGCTATGTCAAACAAGGTGACGGTGGCTATACACGCTCACTAACTACTTATCTACTTATTATGTCCGGCTTTATATGTAGCGACGGGTAACACTGAATTTTCTGAACGAAAACTGACACTTAATATTCGTAGCTCGAGCACAAATATTCCAATCACACGTCACGTTTTCGAATCGCGTTTACTATTCGAAAACGTGTTCGAGCCTAGAGGTATATCCTTAGCACGAACCCAGAAAACACCTACGTTTTCATACTAATAATGTACCTATATTTAATCCACGTTTACTAATCGATGGCTATACGAAACACGTCGACTTGCTATCGAACTTTAGTAATAAATACGGACAAGGGGCGCTTTAATCCATCGCCATACCCATTTTCTCGATGACGATCCGTAAGTTAACATCGCTTACTTAATAGAAGGTTAAAGTTCGTTGTCGGGGTACCTACCGACCGACGGTTAGTTACTCTTGGGCAGGTAGCTACTCGTGCAGGTAGTCGTTAATCGAAAGTATAAAACCACTTCAGTCTTGGGTATGAAGATAAAGAAGATGTAGGAATTGCTGCTAACGCGTTATACACTTGTCGTCTTTGTTTGTTTGTATCTACTTACGACCGTTCCAGTCGTCAAAGTATGTCATTCTTGAACAGAGATAGTCGGGGGGCAGTGAGCAGGCGAGTGACGTCCGAGGGGGAACCTCCACAGGAATTGAACGGGAACACTTAAAATACATAAGTAGTTAACAGAAAAGCACGAGCTTTGCCGGGGGCATCGCTCTACATGAGTTTCAGTCAGTCGTTAATAATTATAATCAAAACATCGAGCAAAGCTTTCAAAACCTCCCGTTTAGAATTAAATTCAAATAAACAATTAAGGTAGGAAAGCTGCCAGTTCAGAGTGTTCAGGCGCCATCTTTAGATTTAGTTTTAAGTGTTTCAATCCACAGGAGGCGGCGGCGCGCCCCGCCGGTCCAGTTGACGTGCACGTGTGCGTCAATGTATTGAAAAGAAAACACTATATTTTATACCATTTCATTAAATTTTAATTCATAACTAAGTATATCGCAAAGTTAAGAAGCGTTGATGTCTTTTGGATGTGTGAAGAACTCCTAATTACGAATAATCTGTCGAGAAAATCATATAATATAAGTAGTACCTTAAATATCTGACAACGAATGTTGGTCAGTAAGCCTATTCCTCGAAACAGTTTTTGAATTGTGTAAAAATATGGTGTAGGTAACTTAACTGACGCCGGCTGAGCGTTTCTACCTGAGGGCTGCGGGGGCCTACTGCTGAGTTCTTCCGCCACTTGTTAAGTGGCGATGGTGATCTTTGTAGTCCAAAGCGCTGCTGATAGTCTCGGTATTTTATTCCAAACCAGCTTCTGCCCGCCTTCGTCCACGTAGATTTAGATTATCGTCATATTTTCCGGGATGAAATATAAGTGGTCTATGTGTTAATCCAGGGCATGAGCTATCTCCATTTCAACTTCATCAATCGATCATCCAAATCCGTCCAACCGTTGCAGCGTGAAGAAGTAACAAACTAACATACACACACAAACTTTGGTATTTATAATGTTAGTAAGATGTTTAGGAAGGGGCCTGTACTACAGACTAACAACTCTTATGTTTTCTGCATCTGTTTTAATATTGAAATTGGAACCTAAACTGAATAAAAAACTACAACTCTAATCTAAATATCCTTGGATATCGGAAGAAGCAATAAGAACCAATGTTTTTCTTTGAAGTGAGCTCTCTGCCGCTCCGGCGTGGCAGGCAGGGCGCGGCGCCGCCGCCGTCAGGCTGCCCCAGCCTGCGGTGATCAAGATAATTCACTAACGTCCAATCAACGCGCGAATAAAAGCAAAATACCTCGACACGGAGTAAATTACTATACTCAACGCTTCTTTATACAATAACGACTTACAGATGTACCCCTACTGTATACCCCTTGAGGTGGGCAATGCATTTACAATATTAGGATTCAATTCATGATGGCCCTTAGACCCTGTGCTTTCGATTACATTCTACATGCCATAAATAATCGTCAGACCGACGTGAAGCCACATAAAGATATTAACAAGTATGTCTATAATGTTTTCTTTAACCCTATCGCACGATTAATGTGCTGTGGCTGCTGTCCCCGCATAGGCCGCCGTACACTTGTACTACTTATTCTGTGGCCGTACGCGCGTCGATCCACGTAACTTTGGTAAACACTTACTGCCGCACACAGAGACGTCAATTAAATTTAATACTTGATTAAAATAGATGCTGTCACTTTCTTTGCTATAGCAATAGGATAAGACAACACGTCACTAAGCAAGTGTTAAATTTAATTGACGTCTCTGAGTGCGGCAGTTACTGAGTGTTTATGTTATTTGATGAGAGTTCGCTTCGGGTGAGAAAATACCTTATGTTTCGAATTGTAAGGGAAATATCAACATGTGGAATCAGATACGATTAGGTCAAGTTTTCCCAACAAACGTAAACTTAACGCCTTTGATTCCGGCGATGCGTGGAGGGGCGATTATTCGCGGAGCCTTGGACCGCCTTGTCCACGAGCACAATAAACCAGATTTTTATCACAAAAAGCTCACTTGGATCAAGCCCAACTTATGAATAATAGTAGGTAGTGATAAACTGTTTGTTTATATCGTTCTCGGATCAAAGGTCAACGTGTATACTCAAGAACGAAACAGTTAGTAAAAAGCTCGCTCTACAACACCCATGAAAACTGTTTGTTCCACGCATTATTGAAACGAAACAATTGGACGTTTTTTATCTGTTTTACGTCAGTTCATAGAGTTTGGTCTTTCCTTTTTGCACCTTTAGGCACAGTACTTCACAATCCCAACTTTTCACAGGTCCAATTCTTCACGATCCCAGTTCATAACAGTCCCAATCCTTCACAATGCAACTAACTCTCAGCAGTGCAACCTGAGATGGCGGCGCGCTGTCTAACGAGTTGCAGACAAATATTAGCAAGTAGGTTAGGTACGTAGATGATTATAATATTCCGTGGTAAAAGAAAGAAGAGCTAATTTTGCTCAGCAAGGGCGCCAGTGACAATTGCCTTTCGAATTACCCTGACGCGGGTGTCGTGCGAAGAATTTCCTTTGGAAAAAAAGGCATTTGAAAGGTATAGTCAGGGTAAAAAAAGGTTTGTCACTTTTGGACCTTAACGGCGTTGAAATAGAGTCGAAAAGTGATGAACCTTTTTTTATCCTGGCTGTACACTAACGACTAGTGAGTTGTTATATAGAATATAAATTTATTGTTATACAATAAAGTTTAAAAAAAACTTATAAAAGTATGTTTTTAATTTTAAACGAAAACTTAATCTGAATCGCCAAATAACTTACAAGGAAGAATCGCGTGTCTTAGATCAAGTTTAAAGTAGAAATGTACGCCGTGCCAGAACTTGTAACACTGGAAAAAGACATTACGGACTGATTCTGATTATTTCATAATTTCCCAATCGTCCCTACTACCATTAACACTCAGCATTATAAATTTCCCAGCGAATGAGGCGTTTTATATTTTAAGCCAGGCAAGTGGAACGTAATTGGCAGCTTTAATTAGTTTCCGAGGAAGCCTGCGAACGAGAGACATTCGGTTAAAAGTTTTCATTACGTTTTTATTGCATTTGCGAGATCAGACGCCGCCGGGGCCGGACGTAAATCGACTTCGTTATTCACTTTGCTGTGTACACGGCCCGGGCGATCGCCAAAAAAGGTTTTAGGTACGGCACTTTGATATCAATGTCATTTGGAAATTTTATTTAAATAAAACCAAACAAGTACTTATACACATAATGTTGATGTTCTTCTTCATCGCTGAAAATGGAACCACAGCGGCGTCTAATCCGCCGCGCGAAGCGTCGCTACATAACTTGTAATTTACTGAACTTTGTAATTTCGCAAGTCTGTTTGTAATTCCGCCGGGGTGACCGCAGAATGAAACATGGACATTAAACTCATCTCCTTCCAGGGGTTTATCGTAATCTGTTTACAATTATCGTTAGTTTTCTCCCACCGTTAATGTTACAGTCTTTATGACTCTCGCAGGGAACGGACGGCACAGTTGAAAGGATATGTCTAATAAGCATTCATGGAAAGCCGTTTTAGCTCTGGAATAACATTTTGGCAGACCACTTAAAGGAAGGATAAATGCTTGGATCTTGTTGAGGTATGTGAGGACGCTGATTTAAATGGAGTTGGGACCCAAATTAAGGCTTTTACCTCGAGTGTAGCTGCGACGCCGACGTCGGAAATTTCGTAAGTAATTTTATTTATGAGTGAGTATTTTTGTTGGGGTGTGCGAGTTCCAGTGAGCTCAGTAAGACGGTTCATTGGTATAGCAGATAGCCTCTTAAAATAATTTTGATTGCTTTTAGTACACACACACATTTTCAATAAGTATAACGCTAAGGGAAGAACTTTGAACTTTCGGAAAAGTGGTCTACAGCTGTCATAGAACCGAGCCCTTCCTGCTGCACGTACCTAATCGCATCGCAAAATATAACTCAGTTTGCAGTAAGTATTTAAGTGTTCGATTAGGCGAGGAATCTGCCAGATCTTCAGTCTCATTTTCATTTCATATGAACAGTTACGAGTAAGCCATCAGATTAAATTATTGCGCCATTGTGTATAATTCGATCAGGGTAAAAAACGATACGGCAGTGCAAACAACAGGTTACCTAAATAGACGTGTCGTAAATTTCAAGTCGAAAGCTCTGGTTTAAGTTAAAACGTACGTAAACGCTGAAGTATATTAGTATACTTATACCCCCGCCCCGTATATTGTTTCTTGAAGTCGGGATGTATTCCATTCTCGTTCGAGTCGGGATACTTCGGGGTTAAACATAAATATTGAAGTCCTATTGTCTCAAAACTCTCGAAGCAAAACCCGTTTATAGAGATAAGCGGTATCTAAACACAGAAAACACATATAAGGGAGTGGCGCTCCGAGAATTTTCATTTTCAAATACTGCAGTGGTATGAAAGGAAGTCGTATTATCCACGAGTATAGGTACGTGTGTATATAACCGAACCCACTCAAGTAGCTACCTACTTCTATTTAGCTTTGTAGAAATAGTTTTTGAACTCGTTCGCGAAGAATTCGTTTAGTTTCACGCTCAAAAGCCGTTGCCTTTAAAATAGGATATGCAAAGCAAATTATAACATACTCGTTAGTGGAATAGAAGACATCCTTGAAGTACGTCTGAAACAAGCTATAATCTCGCGATAAAACAGGGAAATTGTGCGTATGGGGCATGGCTGGATCATTACCCGCATGTCCCCTGGAACGGGTCCAACCCGGAGCCTATTTGCATGTAATTTCGCCTCATTTCATTGTAATTTTCCTACTTAAGCGTCACACAGTTTGCATAGGGTAAACGTACCAGTGAATGAACCCTTAAGGAGAATTTCGTCTTTAAATATATTTTTTAATAAAATGGAAGTTGTTACCAACAAATATAAATGTCGTTATCAATCAATCAAGTATACTAGTTTGCTTCTATAACGTTTGTTTTACAATAACATTGCTTAATTTTAAGTTATAGCTATTTTAAGCCGCAAACACCCCAAAACACCAGTGATTGAACATAGAAACACCAGCAAATGAACAAATGAAACCATTGAATGAACAATGTTTAATTGTTGATTATGTTTTATCCTTCTTTTAAATTGATTTATAATAATGTTATTTTACTACTTAGTGTTGATTGACGTGCAACTTTCCCGCCTGAAAACGCTGTAGGTATAATAGGTTATTTTCAAATAACGATAGTTCAATAACTGGCTCTTAAATTTTATGCTAAGCCAATAAATGAACCAGTCACATTGGTGGTAGTTTATTTACTGGAAATAATAAACCAGTAAATGAACTAACATTTTAAGCATTTAAGAGTTTGTTCGAATACTGGCCACATGAAGGACAATCCACTAACAGCTATGTTTCTGAAAAAGAAACTCTAATACAACAACGAAAACTCACAATATTGTAAAATAAGCAATTCACGCGGTTCTAGTAAATGAACACCGTCGTTCATTCATTGGTTTTAGTGGTTTCTGTGATCCAGTTATAAAACATTTGGCTAAAAATGGCAATTTGAAACAAAAACACATGAAATGGCTTGTAAATAGAAAAAATACATCCTTAAGACTTAAAATAAACACACACTACGGATCTCAGTTGTGTGGAATAAGAACAATATCACTTTAAACACCAGGTAACTTACCCGTCTGCTAACTACTGCCCCATACAACGAAAACACGTCTGCGACACGTCAACTTTAGATGCCCGCCATGGTTCAACTAAAGCAACTGAGTTGAATTTAATGTTACCATGATGTTACTAGTAAAGATGCCAATAAAAAAAAATACTTTGTAGGGTAGAAATTAAAAGAACCCTTGATTTACGAAAAACGGCTCATTTTGTTCATTCACTAGCACTGTTCATTCACTGGTACGCTTACCCTACTCAGTTTCGATTATTCGCGGTAGTTCCTTTGGATGATCCTTCGAAGGAACATTTGCGTTTTTTTAGCACTACTTAGTTCCTTCACAACAGATAAAGGGGGTATGCCCCATTTGTTCCATCGAACTTCACATTTTGTATTAGCAATGACGTAATGTTTAATACAAAATTCGTAGTTCTATGGAACAAATGGGACATACCCCTGCGACTTTTATTCGTAGTTCTATGGAACAAATGGGACATACCCCTGCGACTTTTATTCGTAGTTCTATGGAACAAATGGGACATACCCCTGCGACTTTTTTTTCGCCTTTGTGCCTTTTCCAAAACTGAAGGTACCTACTGCTGCGACTTTTCCTTCGCTTTAGTTCCTTTACAAAAGCTGAAAGAACGACAGAGACCATTTTCCGCATTAGTTCCATTGCAAAGTAACAAAAGGAACTAATACGAAAAATGGTCTCGGTTGTTCCTTCAGCTCTAGTAAACGAACAAAAGCGAAGGAAAAGTCGCAGTAGTACCTTCAGTTTTTGCAAAGGAACAAAGGTGAAAAAAAAGTTACAGTATGTTGCAGCTTCATCTCTTGTGAAAAAACGCAATAGTTCCTTGGCAGGAACATCCAAAGGAACTACCGCGAATAATCCCATAGTTTTCCTTATGGTTAAGTAATACAGTTACTTACAGGTCCACGGTGAAAATGTTGAACACATTAAGTAGTGCCGTGTCGGAACAAACTTCAAATGAACATAGAGTGACAAGGACGGTTCAATGAATGACGATTATAATGACAGGGTTGTATTGTAAGCATCACGTAAGCGTGCTCAACCTTTTCATTGGGTCACAGTACTCGTACCTACTCTATACAAGTATAGTCACAGTATAGTCAATACGATAGTTTTCTGTCGTCGCTTCACTCGTAACGCAGTTTGGTAGAGCAGTTCAAACTTGCCGTTAAAGCGGTAAATAAATGATAACTTACTCTGTATATCATTTAAGTTTACGTTCATGGAAGGACAGTACAAAGGCGCCGGGGCCACCCCCGCGCCCCTGGAGCCTGCAATTAACCTTCGGTAACGGAGCGCCTTCACAATGACCGCGTGTGGAGAGGGCTCCATTACATTCAAGGCGTATTAATGACGGGCTATACAACCCTTCACATCAAACCATTTAGCCCCGGTGTCACTGTCAAATTAGTGACTGATTTTAGCTCATGATCGAGGATAACCTAAAAGTATTGCCGTAACTATTATTGCAAACTCAGTGCCCAACCGCATCCGTTGGTTTGGTACCCACTATAAATGTTAATTCTGCAGTTGTACCGGAGCGGCAGCATTTACCATCGCGTGTAGGAAATGTTTCATCGGTATAGCCATTTTGGGTGCCAAAATTGTATACTGTAGCTATTCTTCTTTGTAAAGTTCGTGAAGCTCGCCGCACGATCATGCAAGCTTTGTAATTGTGTAAACCTCATTCGCTTACTCAATACGAGTGCCCTACAACATTGTTACACTCGTGAATCTTCGTCTAAAATTAGGAAAATTTATTTGATTTGTTGTTGTTGTATATCGTATCATATCCGAGTTAAAACAAAATATCGTGGAGCTCCTATTTCTGAACTTTTTGGCCCTTCGCCTGCTGAAGAACAAACATAACCTAAACCTATCTCATACTTATGGTACTGATTGCCCCCCAACTACCCATTCTAAGCAAATACGTACGTTTATCTAAAAATAGCAATCACGCTTCTATCTCTTTAACTACATCTTTGACGCCTATCCTAAAAGTTGAAAAAGACAATTACGGCGGCGTGTCGATAACGACGGCTATCAGAGTGTTTATCTTATCTCGGCGACCCCCGAATGTAGGGCGCGCGCCGCCAACCCTCGTAATAGAACCTCATTCCCGCAACAGACGCCAGCTTATTCGCTATCGCCGGAATGCCGGAATTGGAGAACGAACCGCGCACCTGCCCCGCCTCGGATTAGCACTGATTCAGGAGATTCTCTGAGAAAAACTTGAGAAATAAGAACGGAAGATCCGGAGTTAGAGCGCGCGGCGATTGCGGATGCCGGAATAATAGCTATCGTTTCCTGATTTACGATGCTGTGAGCGTCGCGTCTATAAGTGCCGCCGACACCCGACGTTACGTTTTATTGAGAAATATTGCCCCAGATGTTGTTGCAATGTCGGGATGAAGTTAGCCCAGTTTGTTACACATTGTGATTTTAATTATCGCAATCGAATGGCGTTTAAAACTATTTAACGTTGCTTTAACGGTTCCATTTCAACACGATCATTACCAGATTCGCTTCACTAGGAACTGACTTCACTGCACGTGACTGCGGGAAATAATTAATATGTTAATGTTCATATTGTCATCGACCACGAGTAGGGAATGGTCGGATGGTAAGTACTTCCGCATCGAGCTGGTATGATGCACAACGAAATGGGCTATAAGCTTGGTATTTTAATGGAGAGTTAGTCATCAGCACAGACCACAGAAATACTAAAGTAGGTACATATACTCGTATCAGTGTAAGAAGTATAGTCAGAAGTATAGTCAGTCTACCTACGAGTACCTATAGTACAAAATAATAATTTTAGAAACATCTTTTTAAGCCGCTTTGGCAAAAAAGTTAACACGAATTTTGCCGGTGGATTATGATAGAAATATTATTTAAGTAGATTATTCTTATTACGTACCTAACATAACATACACAAGGGGTATACCTACTAATTCTGGAGGTATATTTTAAAACAGGCGCATAGGTAGGTATACCGTAACATTTACATTTTGCTTTATCTCCGAGTGGTGCCTCAATTTAACTGCACCCTATTCGGAGATTTTAAAGTACCTACGCGACGTCATAAACTCTGAGAAGAAGGTACTACAACGTTTGCTTTGTATAACACTGCAAATAATAAGCACCACCTAGGTAGAAAAGCTCATTTTCTTTAGCGAAAAATATATTTGAATACCGGTTATACCTTAATTTTAAAACTTTTTACGTTTCTACTTTACCGACATTTACTTACTTACAAGTCAGTATCGGTAAAGTGAAGATAAGTTGCGTGACGTACATTATGTAGGTTCGTTCCTGCCTTGGGCTTAGTAATCTCGCAGGGATAGTTTGGTACTAAACAGTTCAACATCTGTTGCTAACTGGATCTATCGATCTGGTCTTTCAACTCAACAAGATTTAGGTACGAGTGTTCCTCTGCGTTTGTTCCAACCGAAGTTTGTTTATGTTGGTGGAACTGTTAAGTTTATTGCTTTCGGATTTCGCTTTCAGAAGACCAAAGGACGTTAATTCAAACGTTACCAAAGTAGGCATGCACTTAGTTCTGCAGATCATCGAGTCGAGCAGTATTTCGGTCCGCTGTTTACCTGCAGTCACACTGTTCCGCACGTGTTTAGTGTTCCAGTTCCACGGCTTTCATCGATATATTAAAGTCGCAAAAT
>CAWYPN010000430.1:0-28661 GCA_963966035.1 Acleris laterana
CCTCGTCACTTTAATCGCTGTGACAATTTCATATGACAGTTCTATGTTGTCATCTACTTAACTTGTCCACAATGTTATGTCGTTAACATCCTTAATAAATAATTAAAAAAAAATAATTAAAAACATGTAATTCCTAAATTGTCACCTTCCCAACTCATCCACATTTTTATATCGTCAATTTCCTATCTTGTCCAAATTACTATATTGTCCACAACGTTAACTCCTGTAGACTACTCCCATATAGGAATATGGACGAGTTAGGAAAGTGACAATATAGGAAAGTGCACGAGTTAGGAAGGTAACAATATAGGAATGCCGAAGAATTGGAATAGTGGGCCATATGGCATTGTGGACGAGTTAAGAAGGTGACGAAATAGGACTGTGGACAAAGTCGGCCTAAGCCAACAGTTAAAACATGACATTAAATAGACAAGGCACTAAAGTGTAAATATATTTTTGACTTCGACAGGACGAGTCGATTCATCTCGCCTCCCGCGCGGATGTGTCCAGCCCCGCGTAAACATGCATACATCAGAGACGTCTCAGACGTCAAACACTAATCGCCCCGGTGCATTAACGCCGGCGTGTCCACAAATAAACCCGCGCGTGTCCATCGGCGGTGAGCGGTGATAGGTTGTAGAGAACATAACACTAGCGCGGACACATTGCGCCGTTTCTACGAAGTTATTTGACCAATGTTGGCAGGGTACCGTTTCATACGTTAGTTCGGGTATACATATACATAAATCTGTGTATTGCTGTATCTAAAAGCCCCAAATATGGATTGAATTATTATAATAATAAATATATTTCGTCGATGGGAAGGGCAGGTTAAGTCATAGTGTACCTGATGGTTTTCATAAATAATGAAACCACCACCAGGCGAGGATGGCAGCGCCGTCAGATGACAACTGTGACGTATTTTTTTTTCTCTTTATTTACCTATCGTGTATATTTTTGTGTGTTTTCCAAATTCTAATTTTTCAAAGTATCTAGACAGTGATGCTAAAATTCAACCAGTTAAAATATTTAAAAATTGTACATTTCTATGCCAATACGCATGTTCTACAGTGTCTACTTATTACTCCTACTACTACTGTGTTATAGTATAGGTACTTCTGTAGTTATCGGTTCTCAACGAATAATATTTTGGCTCGGCATAGATTCGTATACCGTAACGTGTCGTATACATTCATTGTGTCTAATTATAAAATAAAATAAAACTGCAAAAGTTTATAGTTAGTTATATAATTAAAAGACCGGCCAAGTGCGAGTTGAACTCGCGTGCAGAGGGTTCCGTCGATTTTTGTCTTCTTTCATGAATAAAATAGATATATGACGAATAAAATGACGAATAAGATATATGATTTGATATATGACGCAGTAAAACATTACAAAACTTTTTTTTGTTTCCTAATTTGTCCTCAGAAAATTACATAAATTTGAAAAAAATATTTATGTACTTTGCACATCTGTATTTGGGTTATCAATTTAAATATGTGTACCAAATTTCAACTGAATCGGTCCAGTTGTCTCGGAGCGAATTGGCGTCAGTCAGGCGGACGACCGGCGCGCGAGTGAACCTACATAAATATGCTTCCAACTATCTCAAAATCCATTACAATACATACGACTGTAATTTAAGCCCTAACGGCAGATATCGCGAACCAGCTTGGTCCTGTGCACAATGCGTACACGCACGTGCAGCCAAATAGACTCGCATCTGAAAGTGACCGATATGTCCGGGATAGTGCACGAGCTACGTGTGTCTGTGTGTGTGCGTGTGTGTGTGTGTGCTCACCTTGACGGCGCCGATGTGCTCTTTGCGGAACCGCTCAAGCGGCACAATGATCTGCTCATGCGCGCGCCCAAGCTGCAACCAACAAACAAACCACGCTCAGTTCAGCATCACACACCAGTCACCAAATTTTCAATATGATTTGTACTAAATTAATTAGTTTAATATGATAATTAATATAATTTCTCTCTGTAAAACTAAAAAAAACAATGAATTTTACTATATCGTTTCGTTTCGTTCGCGTGTCACAGTGGCGCCACTGAAAATCAGTGTCGCGGTTCAGGCCGTGACATAGTGCTGAGTGGTGTCAATTTCAACGTGAAGAAATCACCCATGGCAACATTATGCTACAATTGTTTATTTAGCTTTTTCTAAATTCCTTTTCTTTACATACATACATACATTAAATCACGCCTGTTTCCCAGAGGGGTAGACAGAGACCACTTCTTTCCATTTGCTACGATCTTGACTTTCTTTCGCTTTTTCCACATTCATACATCGAGTCATGCACGCACGTCGGTTTCGGGTACTTAATATTTGGCCCTTTTCCAGTATTACACAGATTCCTTTTCTAGGATTTTTTTCCTTTTCTTTATTGTTTAATTTAGTTTTCTGTGTTGCCATTCTTTGTTAATCTACAATTTAATCTGTGTTTTTTTTTTCTTGTGATCGTCGAATAAATATTTCTATTTCTATTTATTTCTCTACATTATATTGTTTTTTATTTTTATTTTATTTTATTTTATTTTATGGCATAGAGAAGACAAACGAGCACACAGACCACCTGATGGTAAGTGGAAACTGTGACCCATAGACATTTGCATTCACAAGACTGCAATGCAATCCTAAGACTGCAAATGCGTTACCAACCCAAAGGACTAAGATGGAATGCCTCTATGCTAGTCATTTCACCGGCTGTCTTATCCCAAACGTAATACAAAATGTTATTTTCTGAATCCACTTTCAATTAACTTTTAATATGGGACTAACTTCGAAAACGTAAACACATAATCGACGTCTCCATACAAATAGAGAAACGGCCTGATTGCTTTTACATAGTATGGGAGGTTAATTTTTTTTCTACCAATGTCCATATTAGTCCCATAGTAAAAATTTATCGAAATTATGAGTAGATCCAGAAAATAACATATTGTTTTATGAGAATTATGACTTAGGCGTGATCCAGTATTTATATAAAAAGATTACACTAATTCATAACATTTGACCTGAATCAAAACCAGTCGACATCAGTGTTCAGTATCTACGTTTAATTAATTCAATAACTTCTCATTAAAACCGGTCTCTTATAAACGCTGATTGGAAAGGCTACCAAAATAAACACTAGACAGTGCCTTACAAGAATCATAAATCTTTTAAACGGCTTTTAGATCAAAACTGGTTTGTTACGTGCTCGAGTTACATCAGAGTTGATTTCGTTGTAATCGCCAAGAAAGTACATGGCCGAGATATGATACCGTATACAGGTGGTAAGCGCTCGCTTATCAAATTGATAAGAGGCTCGGCAGTCCGCCGGACGCGGGACCCGGCGCCCTTTCTAAACAAGCAGGCGTCTGTGTACCACGAGACCACGACACGCGCCGCGCAATTACACATTGTTCTAATCCAATAAGGTCGCGTTATCTAAACAGGGCTTCCCATGGGCCGCCACCCCACCTGAACCAACGCATCTTCATTGTCATTAACGCGAATCTGTTACACTCCGGTTTACATCCGAATACACTTCCGATTGTCCTAGACGGCGCCCGGCCCGAAATAACGCTCATTCTCATTAGAAACAGGGCTTGGGTGTTTACGGCGTGGTTCAAAACTAAACCAGGTGTTTAGCATCGACGAGTTCGCAAACACTGGCGTTTATCAAAAGTCAAGTTTTATACAGGGTGTCCCAAAAGTACCACGCCACAGTGACACCGGAGGTAGGTCAGCTCAAGAGGAACCTAACCAGCCTAACATGACCTCAGTAAAAGTTGCACGGTTTTCGAGTTATTAGCGAAATGAAGATTTTTAAGAATTTTCCCCTTTGCTTTTACATTTTTAGTACCAGTATCGACTTGGACAGCTTTTAATAACAGTTTTTTATGTGTATCAAATCACGAATAGCTAATTTAGAAGTCTTAAGTGTTATTTTGTCAATAACTACTACAAGAATCTAAAAAAAGTTCGATTTATCTCGATTTAAATTGTCACAAAAACATTAATTTCAACTTTGATCATCTGCCACAAAAAAAAACAATTAGAAACGAAACAAACAAGTAACGCCAATAAATTAGATACATTATGCAGATTCAGAAATGGTATAACACATGTTATCTTACTGCGAAAAGATAGGCATTTTTGTAACCTTCCTGATGCTGCACGCCATCACTGCTCACACTCCCGCACAAGTTGTCTGCTACCTGGACACTTATTAGTGTTATTACAAACTCTGTACTTTTGTCTCACTTTATCGTCATTTTGAAGGTAGTTCGAGCCTAGTCAGTCCGTTACGTTGCGTTTCGTGCGACACTTGTGTTCTCAGTGCTCCATTTGTGATTTCTTGAACTTAATTGACTTGGCTTTTCATCGGATTCTGATTTGTTTTTCTGTTTGAACGACTACTTGTCGCTCTTCTTGACACTGATTTTGCCTTGCGGAACTGTTTTACAACAATGGCTAATCACCAGTATCTGCATAGTGAGTACGCCGACATGCACTTAGTTTATGGAGAAACGAGGCACGTCTCAAATCGAGGCAATGTTTCGTACAACGCAAGATTGGCAGCAAGATTGTACTCTGAAAGATATCCGAATCGTAATCCAACGACGCATGAAGTTATTTTAAGAGTGGTCGTCGCTTATCGAGAGGGAAGGCTACCCGGAGCGAATGGCCGAGCAGGGAGACTTCAGACTGTGGACGATGATGCGGTATTGGAAGAAGTACGAGCGGAGCCTGGAACTTCTGTACGAATTGTGGAACGCCGCACTGGCGTCTCCAAATCCTCGGCACAAAGAATATTGAAACGTCATCAATACCATCCGTACCACATCCAACGCGTTCAAACTCTTCTTCCAGCAGACTACGCACATCGTGTTCAATTTTGCCGAAAAATGATACAGATGCGGAGGCAAAACCCGAATTTCTTAAATGAAGTATTGTGGACTGATGAATCGGCATGCAAAAAGGATGGATATCTCAATTTACATAACGTGCATAGCTGGCAGATAGAAAACCCACATGAACAACGAGAAGATCGGTCCCAATACCAGTTCAAAATCAATTTATGGAGTGGAATTTTAAATGGACAAATTGTGGGACCGGTCGAGTTGCCTCCTATTCTGAATGGTAGAAATTATTTATAATTTTTGCAAGAAGACCTGCCCGGCTTATTAGAAGACGTGCCATTGATACTGCGACAAAGGATGTGGTACCAACAAGATGGTTGCCCGGCACACTACGCTCGAGTAGTCCGTGAGCATCTTAGTGAAACATTCCCTGAGAGATGGATTGGTCGATTGGGACCAATTTTATGGCCACCGCGTTCCCCAGATCTGAACCCACTGGATTTTTTTTATTGGGGCTGCTTCAAGGACAAAGTTTACGCAAAACCAATACGTTCTGAGGAAGAATTGCGGCAACGAGTATTTGATGCTGCCCGTACCATATCGGAAGTCAGTTTACGGAAATTGAGCCGAAATTTTATAAAACGATGTTTTTTGTGCATTCGAGTCCATGGGAGACAATTTGAACACTTATTGTAATGTAACCTAATTAAATTTACAATAAATGAATGAAAAAAAAAACTGATTTTATTTTCATTGCCATTTTATCCGGCCCATTGAAATTAAAATAAGTTAAAGTTCAGAAGAGTGACAAATTAGCCCTCATGATATTTTGCAAAACCGCTGTCCACAACATTTTTGTAGCACTTAGTGACTGCTTTCGAAGCTCAAGTTTTAGGTTAGTTCCATGAGGCATCACTAAAATGACAAAAATGCTTATCGTTTTCGTAGTAAGATACATGTGTTATACCATTTCTGAATCTGCATAATGTATCTAATTTATTGGCGTTACTTGTTTGTTTCGTTTCTAATTGTTTTTTTTTGTGGCAGATGATCAAAGTTGAAATTAATGTTTTTGTGACAATTTAAATCGAGATAAATCGAACTTTTTTTAGATTCTTGTAGTATTTATTGACAAAATAACACTTTAGACTTCTAAATTAGCTATTCGTGATTTGATACACATAAAAAACTGTTATTAAAAGCTGTCCAAGTCGATACTGGTACTAAAAATGTAAAAGCAAAGGGGAAAATTCTTAAAAATCTTCATTTCGCTAATAACTCGAAAACCGTGCAACTTTTACTAAGGTCATGTTAGGCTGGTTAGGTTCCTCTTGAGCTGACCTACCTCCGGTGTCACTGTGGCGTGGTACTTTTGGGACACCCTGTATACAATACTGAAATACAGGATGTTCTTTTTACAATTCAGTCTGCTTTGCAACCATCATAACTTGATCCGCCTGCCGTAAGTGTAAAGCCAACGGCGCCGGCGCCGCGGTATAGCTGCGCCGTTGAGCGTCAATGACCGAAATCGTAGGCCCCTACCGCTGCGTAATCCTAACGGGCAGAAAGGTCAACTTACGATGGCCGTCGAGCCGAGTGGCGCCTGACCGAACTATAAGAACACCGCGCCGCGCGCGCCGCCCGCCGTGGCGTAAACACGGGAAATATTAACCACGCGCGTTTACACGTAATTTAGTCAAACAAACATGTACTCATTTATCTCATAGAGTACGCGGCCGCGAGGCGGAGATCATTATCTCGCTAGGATGCTCCGGAGAGGTGTTAGAACTCTCGCAGCCCACCGTTTACGTTTACATTCATTTTTAGAACTACGATGTTCATCACTAGTCCCGATATAATGAGACGCAATGTTATGTGGTAAGATACTATGAAGACTTTCACTATACTTTAGTTAAGTAGCGCTAAGAAGGGTCAGTAGGTACCTGAAAGTCAAGGTCCCACTTATCGGAGAGGACAAATTATATCGATTCTTTGCGTACCTACTTCCTCAAACATATATAAACCCTTGTAAAGTTGCAAAGACAATCTTGACGTGCTTTAAATTAGGTTGAAACTGCAGCAACCTTCGTGTGTTATATAGTATTTAGTAGTTTCGGCGTCAAGGCCCGGCGCCGCGCGCGTGCGTCAGCGCCGGCTTTACTCGCTGCATGCGCAACAAACTTGCAATGAAATGCATTTCAGCACTTTTTTTTGGGTTAAATATATATCGATATCAAAGAGCAGCGCAAGCCGGTAAGTGAGGCGTCGAATGCGTATTAATTATAATTAGCACGAGGCCTTAAGCTATACCTGCCTTAAGCCTCGCTTAAACTAGCCTGCAGCTTCCGTAGGCATCGGACAGGTAACTGAGAAGCCCAGCACCCTGTTTCACCATCCTGACAATGACTGGTGACAGGTGACATTTTAATTTACATGGCGCAATTGATATGAATCCCACTGATGTGAAAGCTTGTTAACTTTGCAATGTAGAGCGAATTGTCACCCGTCACCTATCATTGTCAAGGTGGTGAAATAGGGGGCTGATATAGACCTCATATCCGACATAATACAATATAACTTATACATGTATGTGCGACCCAGCAATAGGTAGTAACTAAAATAAATTTCCTATTTTCTGAGGCGTACTTTATGAGTAATACAGTGTCCGAGCGTGGCCAGCGCCGTCCCCTCGCGCCTCCGCGCGCGCACGTCAAGGAGTGTATACAAAACAAACCATTGACACCCGACGGCCGCCGGCCGGTTACACGGGTCGCCATTCGTCACGTAATTAATGCGAAGGACATCACGTAATAGAGTATGCAAACAGGGTGTCCTGTATTTAGCGGATCACACTCAATCAAACTGTACTGTACTAGGATGTGTACAGGCAAGCTTTCCCTGTATCTAACTATTTTATTGAAATGGTCAAAATTATAAATATTGAACTCATTTATTTTAGGAATATTATCGCCAAACGAGTTGCGCTATGAGTCGTGTACAGGAGTTCTCTCTAATCGTTATGGTCATGATATTCGATGACGCTTTTAGCGTAGTTGGCGATGGTGGGTGCACTAGTGAAGTGACCCTGCATGCAAAGCTAGCGGTCGCTGTCAGGACAGATGTTTGTGATGAGCGCAAATATTTGTTCCTGAGTCTAGGGTTTTTTCCATATGTATAAGCGCGCTTATTGTTATATAGATAGTACCTACCTACTTGTTACCGAACGTACGTTTGCTAATCTATGGTCTAGTCTAGCTAGTCTAATGCATAATCTGTGACGTAAGTACCTACACTATGTAATAAAATATATTAAATAAATTAGTATTTACATCAAAAAAGAAACACTACCCATAGTACAAGTCTAGAAGTAGCTTTTATTACAACCGGATTTAATACCTTGACATTTGTCTCGACTAAATATCAAATTGACTCGATCCCATAATGTCGAAATTTCACGTCAAACATCCGATTTCCAAAATGCCTGAGTACAAAATAGTACAATAGTACGAATAAATCTTAGACCTACTTAAAATCCAAAACCTCTATAAAAAGCAAAATGTCTGTCCCAAAATGTTACCTAAATAAATAGTTATATGTAAAACATTTTCATGAAAGAAAATGATCAACCTGTTAACCCTTCAGGCATTTTGGTTTAAAGATGTTGAGAATTTTATTCATATTAAGAATCCGTATTCTACGAAAAAAGGCTGCAGTTATTTCGGTATTTAGACATTACGACTTATGACCCAAAGTCGTTTCGAGATCGAGAAGGTATTATGAAATTAAGTCGTAATGGAACCTAATACTCGCGTATATACGGCTTAGTTTGGGCCTAGGTCAATATGTGCGAGATTGCCCCCAGTTAAAAAGGGGCAATGACAGTCTGACTGGGCAGTAACGTGCGACATCCTGTGTGACGGCGGTAGTGGTGAGTGCCCGCGGCTGGCGCGAGTCGCTGACCGGGACCCATCAGTATGCGCCCGCGCCGGGCCGAGAGCGAGAGTGGACGATTACGTGAATGGCGCCGATAACACGCCGCAGCCGGGGAGCCCCGGGAGCTGGTCATTAACCATTCGCTAATGTAATATAATAATAAAAACAACAGTAACTCGGGCGGTTTTTTTTTCTTGGTATATTTTTTGTAGATCCAGTTAAAGATGATAATGCTATTTTCCCTAATTGTATGTACTCCGTATCAAAAGCTGCTATTGCCTGTTAGCAGAACGATCGAATCTACAAATTGAACGACCAACTATCTATAACTGTCTGGTAACGAATATTATCCATGTTAGCTTAGCACCTCATATTTTACGGGTTAGCAACGTAATCTTATGGATCTCAATTGTGATTGTGACCTCACTTTGCATACGCATACCGTTGAGACTTGAGAAGGCGAGCCTGGCTAGTGTAGTAATATGATTCAGGGCGTTTAGCTGTAAACGCCGCGTGTGAGTGCCCCGACTGCCGCGCCGGGCGGCGGGCGGCGGGCGGCGCCGGCCTTGACACGAGGACGCACGACAAATACCTGTGCATTCTACATTTCGAACGTGCCCTACCTTCGGAGTTCTGCCTACGACCACAGAACAGATAATACTAGTTCATAATAGCGATTTGTAGAAAACTCTTTGTCCGTGTCCTCCTTCGCGTGCGAGTAGGCAGCGTGCGTCATGGGCCCCGTCGACCACGCGAACAGCGATTATGTTAAGTGGCGCTAGTGAAAAGAGAAACAATGCCTTTGACGCGACAGATGACTGTATTTGAGCTGACAGAACGAGAAAATGTGTCAACATTATGCTATTAGACCATATCCGTACAATTTAGCGGCAGCAGAAGCGGTTTCGAAAGTTACACTTTTACAGTGTTCCTTGCTAAGCTATGAGATCAAAAAAACCCGTAGGTACGAGTAGAACTAGTGCACCGCCACAGCACCGCTAGATCTTTGGTACCCGGATTCCGGAATAAAAAATAACCTTTTGAATCTCCGATTATCCAACAACCTCTGTAGCAAAAAGTCATATCAACGTATAATTTTTCATTTTAAATTTTAAATTCGCTAAAAAACGAACAAGTAAGCACTCTCGTACTTATCTTAGTTAGAATGACACGTGTTATTACGTTAAGTTTTACGCTGCATTTTATTGTTGTCACACTGTCGACAGTCCCAAGGGCCAGCAGACTAACATACAAGCACAGTCTATAAACCAATACAGTCGTTCGACGAAGCCGTCTAGACAGGGCAATCGTGCGGGGTGTGAGGGGCGAGGGGCGGGTAGGGCGAGCCCGAGCTGCATACGTCGCCATTGTTAGTAGCTCGGGACATATCTTTCAGGGCTACTGCGTGTCGTGTGTTGTATTTTGATGTGTTTAGAATAAAAAATGGTGCATACGACATGTGCTGTGCGAGAATGCAATTCATCATCTCGCACAAATAAAGATCTGCGATATTATCAATTTTCACACTCAGAAGAAAGGTAAATATATTATTTTATAGTGCTTAATTTATAACATTTTTGTCATGTCATGCCAACGTAAACAAAATGGCGGATGTAAAAGCGTGACGCCTGCCAGCAAAAATTTTAACTTTTCTCAAACAAAAAAATTACAGCCATTTTCAAATTTAAAATGGCGGACATGACTTTTATAAATAATAATGGGGGTGCTGATTACGAAAAAGATATCCATGTTGAAATCAAAGATGGCAGACATTATTTTTTCTTAAAAATCGATATGGGTGTCATCTTCGAGGTTCCTCGGGGTGCCGATTACGAAAATGACATTATTTTTGGAATCCAAGATGGCGGACGTACTTTTTTTTTCAATATAATGATATGGGTGTCATTTTCGAGGTTTCTCGGGGTGCCGATTACGAAAATGACATTATTTTTGGAATCCAAGATGGCGGACGTTTTTTTTTTAATATAATGATATGGGTGTCATTTTCGAGGTTCCTCGGGGTGCTGATTACGAAAATGACATCCATATTGAAATCCAAGATGGTGAACATAATTTCTTTAAACAAAATTGTATGTGTGTTTGAATCTAAAATCATACCTAAGTTATTTATGGCGGAACAAAGAAACGTACATACATACTTTAAACCTAAAACCATTACCCTCTTTTTTTGGGCAGTTGTGTAGTTTGTGACAACCCTAGGTAATTACGGTGGCCTTGTGCGGCGTCGGCATTTACGCAAACATCAAAGGCGTCGGCCCACTGTTAGTTACTCTTTACACTGTGATACAAGTATAAGCGTAACAGATAGCTCGTCATCCCTGGACGCGTGAGGTAAAGATGCGAAGTGTACCGCGAGCATGTGTGTGTGTGTACTGAGATGTGTTCGTGCGTGTGTGCACTGACCATGCGCTCGCGCTCGTCCTCGATGGTGCGCATGAGCCGCGCGAAGTGGTGCAGCGAGTGCGAGATGACGCGCTCGTCCTCCGTCATGGAGGCGCCGATGCACGCGAACTCGAACTGCTCCATGCTGCCCGCGAGCGCCAGCTGCGCCGCGCCCAGCCCTGCGCACACAACCATCAATGAGCACATTGGCGTTAAACTCCCGTATCCTTGGCTGAAGCTAATCATAGCAAAAGAGATGATTCTTCGCATTACTGCGCCGGTCGAACTGGAAACATAACTGGCCCTTGCTCCGCAACGGTACGACAATACCGGCTTCCGAATCATGTAGGTACTTACTTAATTAGGAACAGAGGAGCTTGCGATTGCGAATGCGTTAGGCAATAGGCGCACAGTTCGTGAGCTTTGAGCCGCATCGTATCGCGTTGGAGGTGGCGACGTCGGCGAGGCTCTTGCAGTGGGATTGCTCTAGGAGCATACCATATGATAATTGTTTCTTGTAATAAAGTAACATAATAACCCTAACCTACCCAATTGAATGTAGTTTTACAGTCACGAGATTTAATTTGGTACCCACCTTAGGTCAAAATTCAATCTGACATTCTACAACAATAAAGTTGATTTTCCTAAAAGTTACATATGACTTGACATCTCTAATGACATTGACGACTTCAAACATATTTTTCATGGGTCCCAAATTAACGCTCGTGATGTACGTCACGGGACGACCGTCTCTCTATTCTATTAGCTCCGCCTGCTGAGGCTGATCAAGGAGCGGGAGCGCCCCGCACACACCCTTATACGGCCATTTGTCTCTCCTTATACAAATCGCCGCGATGATTTCTCGTCTCGCGCAGACGATCCAAACGAATAAGCAAATTATTGATGCCCTAGTCCAATGGAGCGGGCATTAAGTCGTCCAAAAGTCGCGTCCACGCTGCTGTTACTGCTATGCTATGACAATACAACTACGTTCTTATTTACTGGGAATGTAGTCCAAGGGCGAAGTGGGAGCGGAAAAGCCATCAAAACCGTTAATACATACTCGTAGCTCGTATCATAAAGTCAACAATAAATGTCCACCAGCGCTGGGGAACCGCTATAGTTGTATTAGCTGTGGTGTATGTGCGTTGACTTGACTCAACTCCGGCACGACGGCGATCGAGGATCGTGGGACGCAGTTATAGATACATAACTTGAGAACATCCGCGTCATTCGCTCATTCGCGAGAGCGGCGTACCTACAGTCAGCATCAAAAGTAGCTAAGCAGAATAACTTGCTCAAAATGATCTAGACACGAAGTATTCTCTTGACAATAGAGTCGAGTGCAGATTATCTTGACCTCTTCTGTTGCTGGCTGACTGTACTATCCTTATATCAAAGTGAGTACGCAACAATAACTAAATGTAGTCATGAAGTCACCGTGCATATTTACGTACTCGAGTCACAGAATATCCATATCCATATTCATCCATACTTACATTATAAAATTTATAAATGTGAAAGTACCTATATCTTTGTGTGAACCGATTTTAATGAAACTGGGTTTGGTGCGCCGATACCGAAGCCGCGGTGTTACGCCTGTCGGCTAATCACGACAGTAAAAACCTACCAAGAATTAAGGTTCAAGTTCTCTGTCGAGTTAAGAACTTAATGGCGTTCCTCAAAACGGATGCTAAACTTTTACCGGCACACAGCTCCCTAAGTGTGCTTCTGACGAGTCATATAAAACAGCCAGGTGCATCGTAAGTAACGCGACCGTGCGGCAATTACAGAACAAACAAGATCCGTACACCTGACGCAATTGACACAATAAGGAGCAATAGGTCGCGCTGGGCGAGGGAGAAATAGGATCGACTTTCACCCCCTACGTCTGACTGATTACCAATCTTTCAGATCGGCGCGATGTCGACAGTCACCCGACGAACCCAAGGACGGCTCGGGGCCAGGACAAGACACATAACGAGGAAGAAGCAATACCTACCTCATAACAGTCATAAATTGTTGTCGTATTTGTATCAGTATTAGTATAGTTTTCCTGTTCTCTGTTAATTGTCAAATTTAATTATTTATGTTATGTCTTCTACTTTTATTTTGTTTTAATTTTTGACGAACATAGATCATAATTTTAATCTAATTTTTAATGTAATTGTTTTATGCAGTAAATAAACTAAACTAAACTAAACTACATTAAGTGAAAAACTAAATAAATTAACCAAAGGCTGCGGTTCCACTGAGGCGAAGACGAGCTCAGCGGAGCTGTGCCAATATTAACCAATAGAAGCCGCATGCGGTCACGTCGACGCGCCTTGCGCACTTTAGTTCAAATTCTATTGGTTAAATATTGGCACAGCTCCGCCCCACTCCGCTCATCTCCGCCTAAGTGGCGCCGCAGCCTTAATGCAGAGGGATTATTTAGTTCTGCAACTTAATGTAGATATGAGGTGTTAATACTCCTACCTCAATGACGCTAACGTTAGCGATTTTCGAAAACCTAAAAGGAAAGTATAGGTTTCACGTAAGGTAACGAACGATTCGGTTTCCGAAGTCTGTTCCTCTGTATGTGCGCTAGATCTTTCAAACTATTCAACGGATTTTAATGGGTTTCATCAATAGATAAGAGTTATTCAGGAGAAAGGTTTTTTGTCGAATAAATTCTGGATTATGTGTATGGGTGTTACGGAAACAAGAAGCGACATGCAGGTTCTGTCAGGAAACAGAGCAGACAGCTATGCACATCCTCTAATCTTGCGGACCACTAATGCGTAGTAGAAGTATCTACCTAGGGCGACATATCATGGACCCACAAGAGATAAAACTCCTCACTGCCCAAAGCATCTGGAAATTCCTGGACGCAACGAGCCTTTGCGGTGAACTCTAAACAAAGGACTGTCACAAAAGATCAGCAATGGTCGAAGTGGCACACAAAGCCCATCCCAAGCTCTCAACCCCCCCCAATAACCTACAGAAACTTAATATAAGCCGAATCGCACCGAGGAAATTGGTATTATCTATCATATAGCGATAAGAGTCTTGTCTAACCTCAGATCTACTACAAAGCCGAGTGGAAATAAATTTCCCGCGAAGCCCCATCATGCCTGCATTTGCTCTGGCGAGGCTATTGTCAGGGCGCGCCACACAAAGGTCAAATTAAAATCTAGATTGGACGTTTGAACGCGATGTGATTTATAGATACTGGTTTTCAACATTTACTTTACTTACATGAATACAAGCGCTGTACGGGTTCGTTTAAAGGCTTTTCCTTTCACTCTCGTGTTGAAAGAGAGTTCAGCGGATTGACTTTATTCTACCGAATTAAATGCTCTAACAACCTACGGCGTTAACGAGAATGTCATGGCCGTGGTTGGCGAAGCCCACGCGTCGTCGAATTGGTATTGCCATGGGTTATCGGAACCTGCCGAGTCGACCCACAGCCACCAGCCCTTCGTTACTTTACATGCAAGCGGCACGACTCCGCCCTTGGCAGCCGATAGGGCGGGCGGGTTAATGGTGCTCGCGTGACGACATGTGTCGACCGCCGCCGTCTCGATGAACGAGTGTAAAGGCACAAACATTGAACCAAATTACAAGCGCAGCAACCGCGCCAATTACCTACTCATCGGAAACGGCGCGGTGGAGAAATCCAGCCGCGTCCTCCCGCGGCACATAATATAACATTATTGAGTTTATTGGGGCTACCATAAATCACCTCATTATGCCTAATTGACCGAGTCTTTAACAGATAAGCAGCAGGTAAGGACGCCGAGGCGACAATAGAACAATATGCAGGCGATAAGGCCGGGTTGAGTCACGCTCACCCACGCGGCCGGCGCGCGCGGCGACACAAAAACTTAGCTAATGGACACGCATTACTCATCAGCTGCATCCAATCCAACACAATAGTGTTAGTCTGTTGGCGCTAGAACCACGCACTTACCGCCGCAGACTAGGTATCTGCCACACCAGGCCCTAATATGGCTGCGTTTATCGTGTGACAAAGTTTGGATAAGGCATCCGTCAGCTTCTGACACGTACATAAGTACGAGAGTCACGGATGCTTTATCCACATTTGATACGCTATATAGACGCAGCCACACTACTAGGTATATTCATAAAACCCATAATTAATTAAAAAAACTTGAATAATAGAAATTAATGAAGGAACAAATTATACCTATATCGTTGATAAGCATTATTATCAACATCAATTATGCAATTATCTATAATTACACTTAGTTGGCTGTAATTCAATATTGCACATAAATGCCAGAGATGTTGGTAAACAGCATGGGGAAAGAAAACTATAATTAATATACTTTGACAGCAACATGAGGCGCTTGGTTGGAGAGTAGGCGCTCGGTGAGAAAGTGGGCAGCACACGTAGTGCACATAGTGGTTTGAGCACGCCTCGCACACCACAGGCCAGCTGGTATTAGATAATTACTGTTGATTATCTTTCATCTCATAATGAAATGAGTTACAAATGGATTCCTATTGGAATGATTTAATAATTTAACAATGAAATAAATTAGCAAGCATACTAGTTGCTATGCTTTAGCATAAGTTAGAGTAAGACAAGTAGTGAACTTCTGCCAGTGTAATAGTATGTTATGTCTGTGGTTGTGAGTGTGCATGTGTCCAGTGGAGCGCAGTGAAGGTCACCACTGCATTTATGACCAATGAAGCATTTCTGTCTGTCTGAATACAGTATTGTAATAACTAATTAACTAATGTTATTGGACATTTGTAATTTTGTCTATTACTAAATTATACCAAATTAAATCCTTAGCATCGCCAGATGTCAATAGACATTGATCACATAACAGGTGATCAATACTTCCACATGTATGCAAACAATACCATGTAATGAGATGTTCCAAACATCATTGTTACATGCAATAATGGTAATAATATGCAAACTTGAGGAACAGATTTGATGTGCATATCACTTATTTATTAAAAATTAGGTATTTAAACTATTAAATTTTACAATCATATATTTGGCTAAATCCACCAAAATAGGTTTTAATTAAATGGTTGTTCTATGGTAATTTGTTAGCGATTAGTTCAATATGAGTTTTGTCTAAACAGCAGTCAAGTCTTCTGTTGTCTAGATACACATTTCATTATTGCATTTAAACCATACCCTAAGAAACACCGTAATAGACTTTCATAGACAAATTAATTTTAAAGAAAAAATGTCAGGAGAAAGGGCAAATATGACAGGGCAAGGCCTTTTACACACTGTCGTCTTAATCTTTACTACTATTGTTTTGTTTACAATTAGAATGTTTTTGTTTAATACATAAGGTTTGACACAAAGTGGAATAGATGTCCTGATGTGTGATAGTCTTGACTACCCCTACTAACCCTCACCCAACACCAACAAGTCAGCTGCAGTAATGCCAGCTGTTGGAACGAACTTGAACTAGCCAGACTAATAGACCCAGGCGCGGCATTGTGGACAGCCGCTAGTGCGGCGCGGGGCTGGTGGCTACTCACGCTTGGCAGCATGCACGACGTCCTTGACCTCCTTGACGAGCCTCTTGACCTGCTGGCTGGTGCGATCGAGCTCCTTCTCGTGGCGCAGCAGGTTCTCGCGGAAGTGCGGGCTGTCCGCCAGGCACTCCGTGAACTCCAGCGGCACGAGCCCCACGCCCATGGCTGCCGACGCTCGATGCTGAACACTGCTCCGAGGCTCCGACCGACCACTATCCACTACACTTTCACCGCGCGCCGGCGCTGCCCGACATCGCGCTCCCTCGTAACGACACACGGACGGAATCGCTTCGATATCACGACGATACACTTAATTAGACTACAATATACGATATCAAAATTGATATAAATTTAGGAACAATATTTCTCGATAAACAGTCACAGATCTCAGAGTCGCGTATCTGTCAAATGGACTTTGATGGTGTTGCCATACTAGCGTGTCAAAACCACCATAAGTTATTTAAAAAATAAAAAACCTACCATTTTCGGGTCATGTTTGGTAGATACCGTAAAAAAAGAAAAATAAAACATGTATTTTAGATAAATAAAAAGTAAGTAGTTTACTACTCATACAAATAAATCTAAATCTAGTGAAAATTTAATAATGCGCGTAGCCCCTCTCACGGTCTTAATATCGCGTTCGCGCAACGTCCATAATCATAATAATACTATCGTTTTCCTCATTCATTCATTAGGTACTGATGTAACATTTATTGTAATTTAAAACGCAATCTATCAAACCTAATCTAACCGAATGGCTTTTTAAAAACATCCTTAAATGTTTCCTGTTTCATAAATAAAACCATTAGGTAATTATGAAGTTTAGGGATTATGTTATGTTATGTATGTTACATTAGGCTTATAAATTTTAGGCGTTTTGATACCGATCCCTTATCTCGTGCATGGTGACTGTCACGATTCGAGTCGTTTTAGAATAGTTCTGGCACTTAGATATAGGTAACATTTTACTCTATTGAATAAACATACATTAAGGTAAACGTCCGAGTGCTCGTCGCTGTACTAGTATTAGTTCTCATACTTTGAATTGCAATTAACAAAACAAGATTAACATTACCTACTTTTGTCAACACCTCATTTTAGCGAAGAGAAATATTTGTGGCTTTGATATTTCGCTAAATTACGCCAATTTTTAAATAAAGAAAAGTACTGCCAGCAAAAGCACCTGACATTTACTCTTACAATCCGATTGACTAACATTTCTTTTCATTTTGAAAAAAAAACCATTATGGTTACCATATAAAACACATTCCATTTAACAAATAAAGTAAAGATCTCATCTCCCAAATCATATGAAAATGTTTTGTGTATCACTACATAGTATAAAACAAAGTCGCTTCCCGCTGTCTGTCCCTATGTATGCTTAGATCTTTAAAACTACCCACCGGATTTTGATGCGGTTTTTTTTAATAGATAGATGGATTCAAGAGGAAGGTTTATATGTATAATATTTTTTTATTTTATGTTCTGGTGTTACAGAAAACTTATATAAGAGCATTTCTCTTTTTTTTGCCACTGTTAGTGACACCTCCAGATTAAAAAAAAAAATGGCAGACAGGTAGAGACCATCGAACTATGCAATAATTAAATAATATTGTAATGTGTCCGAAAATATTTGTATGGAAAGTTCCTTTTGTGTTACCGATATTCATACATTTTTGGTAACACAAAAGG
This sequence comes from Acleris laterana, assembly GCA_963966035.1. NCBI lineage: Eukaryota > Metazoa > Arthropoda > Insecta > Lepidoptera > Tortricidae > Acleris > Acleris laterana. Next base: position 18,403 of record CAWYPN010000430.1, read on the forward strand.
AACTTTCCATACAAATATTTTGGGACACATTACAATATTATTTAATTATTGCATAGTTCGATGGTCTCTACCTGTCTGCCATTTTTTTTGAAAATCTGGAGGTGTCACTAACAGTGGCAAAAAAAAAGAGAAATGCTCATAAACCGAAGCGAAGCGAGGGCGGGTCGCTAGTCACTACATAGTATAAAACAAAGTCGCTTCCCGCTGTCTGTCCCTATGTACGAGGGCTGCTACTTAAGTAACCGGAATCCGGGATTCCAACATTTTTAAACGCTATATCTGACCTCCATGGTAAAATTTTCACTTTTTTGAATACTGGCCGCTATATTTTTTTTTCTTATCTTACGTAGTCTTTTGTTTTTGGCGGGTTTAAATTTTAATCTCGCTGCAAGTAAGGAACTCACTCGTGAAAATATTCGTGCTATGATTTATTACGATTTTCAGCGTGGTTTAACGCAACAACAGTGCATAGATCAACTAACTTCGACTTTTGGTGATGAAGCTCCATCCAAAACTACTGTGTATCGCTGGTTTAGTGAGTTCAATCGTGGACGTAGTATGCTCAGGGACGAAGTTAAGGATGGTCGCCCGAAATCGGTCGTTGTACCACAAAATATTGAAGCTGTGCGAAAACTTATCATGCATGTCCGTCATGTTACGTATCGCGAGATAGAGGCGACTATAGGCATATGTATGACGAGCATTAATAAGATATTACATGAACATTTAGCTGTGAAAAAAATTTGTTCGCGTTGGATCCCGCACAACTTAACTAAGGATCAAAAAGAGGCTCGCGTCGAATGGTGCAAGGAAATGTTGAAAAAATATAACCGTGGTGACTCAAAAGCTGTTTATAATATCTACACAGGTGACGAATCCTGGATCTATGCGTATGATCCCGAAACTAAACAACAATCAACGGTGTGGGTGTTTCAAAATGAGCCGAACCCTACGAAAGTAACTCGTGCAAAAAGCACCTTGAAGCAAATGGTGGCCTGCTTTTTTGGTATTAATGGCCATGTGGCTACAGTGCCCCTGGAGAATCGTAAAACGGTTAGTTCGGAGTGGTACACGACCATTTGTTTGCCGGAAGTATTTGAAGAAATACGGAAAAACAACCAGCGACGGAGAATCATTCTGCACCATGATAACGCCAGCTGTCATACATCACGTGAAACGACTCGATTTTTGGAAGGTCAAAATATAGAATTAACGGGTCATCCACCTTACAGCCCTGATTTGGCACCCAATGATTTCTATTTATTTCCAAATGTAAAGAATAAATTACGTGGTCAACGATTTTCGACCCGTGAAGATGCCGTCGACGCGTTCGGACAGCACGTTTTGGAGATACCTCAGTCAGAGTGGAAAAAGTGCTTTATAAATTGGTTTCAACGTATGCAAAAGTGCATCGATTATCACGGAGAATACTTCGAAAAACAATAAAACCATATTTAGCCATGTACGTTTGTTTATTTTTTCTATTCCGGTTACATAAGTAGCAGCCCTCGTATGCTTAGATCTTTAAAACTACCCAACGGATTTTGATGCGGTTTTTTTTAATAGATAGATGGATTCAAGAGGAAGGTTTATATGTAAGTATAATATTTTTTTATTTTATGTTCTGGTGTTACAGAAAACTTATATAAACCGAAGCGAAGCGAGGGCGGGTCGCTAGTAATGTATAAATGTAAAATGTAACATAATATCACGATGCAAATAAATATTTTCTTTTGACATGCGAACACTCGGACGTTTACCTTACTATTTAGGCCACGAAATGAAAAAAAAGATGACGAAATGTTGCATTAGGTATACGTGTATTAAACAAACGTCAGATGCCCAGAATTAATAAATTACCCTTTGACTGCATTTAATTCAAATAATATGTATCAGGGGTAAGGGCAATACACACGCTTTTCACGGAATCAAACCCAGGCCCGCTACCTTCTTATAGTCTATACTTTTAGGTATTTAAAAAAATGTAAACATTCCAAATCACGTGACTTTGTTAAACAACCAATCAAAACTGTTTTATCGAACTTTGACGTAAGACGACTTTGACGGCAGCCAATAGAAGCAGAACACTGTCTACTTCTATTGGCTGACGAACTATATCACGTGGTTGTTTTGTTTACATTTTTTTAAATGCCTAAAGGTATCGACTATGGACAGGGTCACTGCCAACCTGACTAAACGCGTTTGCAATCTTCAGTCACGTAGGTAGGTTAGTAACTCTCACTGCCGCACTCAGAGACGTCAACTAAATATAATGCTTGATTAAAGTTCCTGCTGTCACATTCTTTGCTATAGCAATAGAACAAGACAACACGTCACTAAACAAGCATTAAATTTAATTGGCGTCTCTGAGTGCGGCAGTCAGAATCCTTATTTTTTTTACGTAGCGTATTATAAATATAAAATAAATAAATATAAGGGGGGACAATCTCACACCAATTGACCTAGTCCCAAACTAAGCTCTAGGCTTGTACTATGGGTACTAGACAACGATATAAATACTTATATAGAGAAATATATACTTAAATACATTAGAAAACATCCATGACTCAGGAACAAATATTCGCGCTAATCACACAAATATCTGCCCTTACCGGGATTTGAACCCAGGACCTCTAGCTTCGTAGGCAGGGTCACTACCAACTAGGCTATCGCGTCGTTATACATGTAGGGTTGGTAAATAATAAAACACCATGTTTCCAAAAAATGGCATATATTGCTAATCGAATAAAATTTTACGTCGTAAAGAAGATTAATTAAAATGCCAAGAGACCTCGAGCTTTCCACTAAATACCAGCTTGCTCCATCCTCCAACCTTTCGTCAACTTTCGACAGGACTGTGACCACAGAAATGACTCTTATTTTGTGCATGCCGTCTCTCCTCGCGTCATCACGTGGTCGCAGTCCCTCTGTACAGCCCGACAAGGTTTGTCAATGAACGTGGAGTACAGTGGCCATCAAATACAAGTTTCAAACGATCGTCAATCGAGGTCACATATATTTGAGCACCTTATTCGTTTCGATATATTTGATGGCGTCTAGAGCTCCGGACTATGCAGTCTAATGTTGCCAATCTAAGATAGTTTCAATGTTTAGGAGAGAAATATAGCTAAAGTAACAGGTCATACAGTCACGAGATTAAATTTGGTACCCACCTTAGGTCCAAAGTCAATCTGACATTCTACAACAATAAGGTTGAATTTCCTTCAAGTAATAAATGACTTGACATCTACATATAACGACATTGACGACTTCAAGCACATTTTCCTTGAAATGGGTTCCAAATTACCGCTCGTGACCGTACAACAGAAGGAAACAGAATAAAAAACAGAACAACCTCACGCAATGTAACACATAAAAGGTATACAAAAGAGTGTTTCTGAGAGAGCGTAAATATCATCATTGTAGTACAGTCAGCATCAAAAGTAGCTAAGCAGAATAACATGCGCAAACAGATCTAGACACGACGTGTTCTCTTGACAATAGAGTCCAGTGCAGATCATTATGACCTCTTCGGTTGCGTAGCTTCTGCTGCTGACTGTATGAAACAGACATCATAAGTGATAACTTCCAAAGTGGCAACTTTAGATGGGGTACTGTACTGGACATGTTCATAAACATCCTTGTCTCACAAACAATTTGTTTTGCTACTGAAATAACTATAACCAACCGGCCGGGACGTCATTAACCCATTAAAGTACACATAATAATAAATTAAAACTCCTTGCGACTGATAATAATCGACGTACAAAAATAATTCTCTTTTAAGCTTCTAATATATATATGTAATTGTTATCTATCCATCAATAGGTAAATAACTATACAATTGAAAAGTATTTCGTCCACGACATTTGCACCGGTGACTGCGACATGCATATTATAATCTCTTCGAGAAATACAAGCACTTTAGCAGTTACCATCGAGGAGCAGAAAACAGCTTTTATACCGTCTTTATAAGTCTCATAATCCTGGCCCTGAGCATTGATTTGTTGTTATTTGAATGTGTTAATGCGCGTCTCTGCCGGCGACCGCCCCGGCCTTAGTATACGAATAGAGAGTAGGCAGGTACATCGCGCGGCTTGCCTGTGTGCGCGTGCGACCGTACGCCGCAAGCCACCACAAGCAAACCAAATATCGAGTTCTGTAGGTTGTCAGCCCCTTCGGCTCTGCGCATATCACGTATCGAGCGACGTGCATCAGCGCCAAAATATCTTTACGTAAAAGTTTGTTTTGATCCATGTATGGATGCTCTACAAATGATTTCAAAAATTCCTATACGAACCACTTACAGTTTTTCTTGTATAATTAGAGTGTAACATTGTTCACATTGTATGACATTGCATTCTTACCTACCTAGGAGCTATACTTTCCATTGTTATACTGTGCCCGGCCGGCGCTCCTCGAACCACAACAGCCGCCACAGAGCCTCCCTCCGCCACGAGGCGGCGACTGCCGAAGGCTTGTGATGTCTAACAGAATACAACAGGTTCCTTAGCACTAAACAATACATCTAAGCTCTGGAAGATCATTTAACTTAAATTAAAATAATGTAAGTCTAAGATCAAGAAATAAATACATCTCGTACTTGTAGAACCTTTAATTTATGATAAGATGTAAAATAGATAATAATATCATACTTAGTAAGTAACGTAAAATGTAAAGACCAGCGCACGGCGAGGCACAAGTACAAGCCTCGGGCATCAGTAGCCCGGGAGCCCGCGGGCGCTCCAACCGGCTCGACGAGCCTCGATTCTGGACCGCCCCGACAACGCTACCTCGCCCCAACGCCCGCAGGCCACCACCGAAGACGCAAGCGGCATTCCCAAACCGAACTCTAATCACTACGTTCTTAAAAACATAATCTCACTATGTTGGCTCTAATTTATGCTCTCTTTGTAAAATAATACTTTTTCACCACAGCACCTCAAAAGGGCAGGTTTTGCTGTTTAAAGACGTGGGCAAAATTCGAGTTTGCTGCGAGCGTGAGACAAAGTAATTTTTTAACCTCGGGACAAACGGGAATACCGATTTTCGCTGATGATCATTAGGATTTTAAGATGTCAAACATGACTTTTAAATAGTCATTTTCAAGGATTTTTAATGATGCCACTTACGCTATTACGGTCTTGAGCCTTCGCTGTGCGCTGACCTCACGATTGTGAATGGTTTTGTTACATAGCTAGTAGGAATAACTCAAGATATACAATCAACGTGTCCCGGCGAACCGCCGGCCGCGGGCGAGCGTCCCCTAACATTCAGATCCTTCGTTCAATAAATTACACATAACAATTGCAATCAACCAACCAACACGAGTCTAGCGTCGCTGTCGCTCGCGCCGTCCCTGCCCGCTCCACACCGAAACAATACTTTATCCCTCATCAATCTTACAACTAGGCTACGACATACAGAACAGTAATGAAGTATTTAAAAATACTATGTTTATAATGTTTTTTTAACTATCTTATAATTATATACAAAACAGAAGCCCGCGAGGGAGGTAAACGTAACCCTTATGAATGTATCTTGTGATAGTCAGACCGCAGACATCATTCTAAGATCATTTTGCTGAAAATACATCTTTTTAAATTGGGTTCCATTATATCCATGAAAACGTAACGTCGCTACTACTGACATAAAGGAACTAAATTGATGTAGCCATTTAATTATGGATCAAAGAGTTCAAGCAGGGTAAATGGTTCCTTGTTCTCCAATAAATTGTCTACAGTCATTTCAAAAACTAATTATAGTTTCTATACCTATTATAACAAATACTAAGGTTTAAGAATTTATTTTTATGTTTTAAGTTTAATCATTCGAATATTCATAGTAGTAACACAACAGCTGGTTCAACAATTTGACTCTACAAAGCTCCAACGAGAACCAACAGTCCTGCTTATATTTGGCACGAGTCAAAGAGTATCTTTCTGGTTTATCAAACAAATGGTTGTTACAAAATATTATCACATTACATATTATTCAGTTACTTCAGGCACAGGGACAAATAAGGGGAAGATGCGTCGAGTTCCGCTTCTCACTCGAGCCATCCGTCGCTATAGCGAGAAAGAGACGAGGTTAACACCTGTCCTTTGTCGTTGACGCTCATGAACGTCAGCCATTCTAATTAAGATTTTGAATTTAAATTGAATTGACACAAGATTAAAAAAATCGAATTTCAATGCTTCAATTAAAATCTGTCAGGTACACGTCGGATTAATTTCTGGGAGAATTTCACATAGATCCCGAGCAGCGAAAGATCGCGTCACATATATATTTCAATAAGACAAAATCTGTACCGGCTATTCAAAATAGTCTTACATGGTTTCCATATACTGAGAGGAACTCGTGTGCATTTGATTTTATTCCTATTATTTAATTTGCATCAGACTTATTTCAGTTTCTAGGGCTAGATATTGCTTTTGTTGTGGAGTCTCGTTACTATTTCTTAAATAATTCCACAGGTTACCGGTATTATTATGCCGAAACTCGGGAGGCTATTACATTCGTGGCGGCGAGGCAGGTGGTCGGGCGCGTCAGTCCTTGCGCGCGCGCTTGGCGGGCGGCTCGGGCGCCGCGAACTCGGGCAGCCACTTGGCGAGCTGCGCGTCGAAGAACTCCTCCAGGCGCGCCGCGTCCTTGTGCAGCTGCGACTCCGGCTGGGAACGAGACCGCACTCATATTATTATCGTGTCACAGTTTTTATTGTAAAATAACTATTAAATACAACAAATTTTATCGCGACTGCATCCGTGTAGTTTTTCGAGATTAAATATCCTATACAGAGGGAAAGTTGAGACGACTCAGGAAGAGCATTACATTCACATAAAATTTACGTTCAGTCAGCGAGAATGAATGAAATTCAACTAGTTTCTATGAAGGATTTGAATACAAGACGGCGGTTGAAATGCCTGAATATTAGCCCTAAAGCGGGTTTGAACAAACAACTGAAAACTGAAAAACTTTACAAACAAACGACAAATTAATAATACTAATAAGGGCCTCCGCGAGCAGGTCCTCTGGGTGTTGGGGGTACTGACCGGGTGGAGCTGCATGGCCTGGCGGAACAGCAGGCGGCAGTCGGCGACGAAGTGCGCCACGTGCGCGTACCGCGCCGGCGAGCGCGGCTGCAGCTTCATGCGGATCACGTCCAGGCACATGCTGCGCCCCGCCTGCCAACACCACAAGACACAGTTACAAAAAATATATACAGACGCCATATAATGAAGTTAGTGAGTCTTGATGATGACAAGTGACAGGTGATATTTTGATGTATAGCGTGCGTGTGTGTGTAGTGCGGGTGACCTCGGGGTGCGCGGGGTGCGCGGGCGCCGCGGGGTCCCGCAGCGGCAGCGACAGCTCGTACTGGCAGTACAGCTCGAGCGTCACGCGCTCCATCAGCTTCTGCTCGCGCGCGGAGACCGGCTCGCCGGGCCGCGCCGGGCCCGCGGGGGGCAGCTCCGCGAAGTTCACGCACAACAGACACTGCCAGCTCTCCGTCTCGCTGAAACACCCACACACACATGACGTTAGCGCTGGCCTTCCCTCGCAGCGCTCCGAACACGAGATGTCACAGTTTAACTGAGTAAAATCAAGTGGACGTTTTGATAATTATGAAATATGAAGAGCATAGTACATTATATCTAGGTCCGAAAAGTAGGGGATTGACTGGCAAGCCTGTTAAAATACGAGTTAGGCAATCCTCGTTTCTGCCAAAGCATATACAGGATGTTAGGTAATAAGTGAATAAACCGTTATTTGCTGATTGGGGGCACGCACGTCTTTACTTAACTAACAAATTTCCACCGGATCTGAACCTCTTAGATTTTTTTATTGAAATTGTCTCAAAGAAAAAGTGTACAGCCGTCCGATTAGTGAGTTACGAAAGCGAATAAGAATTGCTGCTCAAGAAATAGGGAACTGTGGCGTGGGCCGGCTACGTTACGTTTTCAATAACAAAATAGTACATTTTGATATTAGTGCGGAAAGTATGTCATTTCAAACGAGTCCCGAGGTGTCTTGACCCGAGCTGCAAGCGAGGGCCAAGACTTGGGACGAGTGAAAATTACAGTTCCGCACGTATATCAAACGACGTTTTTTAATACATCTGCGAAAAAAATACAATAAATGTATTTCACAATCGTCTAAATCGCTCATTTTTTCACAACAATATTTAATCGCTAGCTAAAAAGGCGGGATTTTATTTTACTTTTAATTGATAGACTTTTTTCATAATGGCAATGGTTGTGACCATTCAGCCAAATCAAAGAAAAAAAAAAGAAATATAGTAATTTAATTACTTATATTATTTAAAAATCAAGAAGCACAAATACTCTATTAGCCTGTGGTAACGCATAAAGGTAGATTCACATTACACCGTGCTGGACAGGGCCCGGCTTCGGCATGGTGTAACGTGAATCCACCTTAATACTCAACTATCCGATCATTCGTAATATTCATTCAGATTCAGCCATCTTGATGAAAACTGTTTTTTTTAATATTACCTAGATAATTTGTGTGGTATGTATGTATTTATGTAATTTTTATATTTAAAATTATATTACCTATATTTATAGTTTCAATGCCAAATGACGTAATCAAAAAGTCATTGAACATGCAAACTCTTTGGTTGAATGTATACCTAGGTTGGAAGAGTAGAGAAATTAAAAAAGTTGGAAAAGTAAAAAGCACTAGTGCGGAATATCGAACTTTCCGCACGATATACGGCTACGGAATGTACCCATTTTTGAGCAACTGTATTAAAAAATGTTTTAACTACCCTAAAGCACTTTTTACGCCCGATATTTTGCACCGTGAATATCTTCGGGTCTGGATCACTACACAGAATTGTTAAGAACTCACTCGGGCAGCTTCTCGATGGTGGGGATGTGGCAGTACTGGTGGAAGACCTTGGGGCACTTGTCGCAGCACATGAGCTCGCCGCCGTCCATGCACACGGCGCACCAGTCCTCGTTGGGGTCGCCCGCCGCCGCCGGCGCCGCCGCCTTGCCGACTGTGAGCCAAACAACTGGTCAGCCGCCGGCACAAACGAATTAGATACTCACTTTATAATTCTGAGGTCCTAGTCAAAAAGAGTATAAGTCTTCTGAAAATCAAGTGAAAAAGGGTTTAAATCTAGTATACTCCGTTCATGTGCTGCGACGTTAAGTCATAGGCCTTTTCACTAGGACTCCAGATTTGATCATTGACTTTCTGCAATAGGGTTCTTTTTTATGGCAAAAAGCGAGCAAACAGACCTCCGGAGAGTAAGCATAATAAAAATAGTATCAAGACTACAATATTAAAACTACTAATGCGTTGCCAGACCTGATGAGTGAGGACTAACACAGAACGCCTCTATGCTGGTATTTTTACTGGAAAACAACAATGCCAACTGTTGCTTGCCGGCCGCTTAAGGATAAGATGGTAGTGGATCCTGCACATGCTCTTAGAGGGATGCCATACAACACAAGCGTTGCCTGTGCGTTCATATAAATTAGAACGACTCGCCAGACGATGCGTTGTAACACTTGAGTCGCTCTATGTTGAAATCACAGCAGTGCGAAGAAGCAACGCACCGGCAACGCTCGTGTGGCATCGCTGTTACCAAGACCAAAGTTCTATAGGATCCAATCCAGCAGGGGTCTGGCTGGAACAACCTGGAGTGGAGGAGTAGTGGGCACTGACCGGCGCGCTCGTCGGTGGAGGAGTGCACGGCGGGCTCGGGCGCGGGCTGCTCGGGCAGCACCTGCACGCCGTTGGAGTCCAGCTTGGCGATGGTGGCCATCAGGTCCTGCACCGACTCCGCGCACACCTTGTCCAGCTCCGTGCCCGCGCCGCCCTGACACACCGCGTCATTTATGATACTTTATCAACTTATCACACGACACCGATATACAAAGAACCTTTGCATCCGAATAAAAGCTTTTTCAAACAATGGTATCATTTTCTGGGTTTGAGGAATGCTAATTTGGAAAATGATATCAAATTTAGAATTCATTAGTTTTTTGAAAAAGTTATCATGGGTAGCACTTTCAGAAAATTCTTGAATGCCAAATTTAAGATCATTTTCGAATTTGGCATTTCAGAAACCTTTGAAAATTATACCGATGATGAATTTTGCAAAAACAACTTTAATTTATTCGCCATTCTGAATTAAAAATTAAATATCATTTTCGAAATAAGCGTTCCCGAAAACATTGAAATTGATACGACAAACGTTTTCGAGAAAACATGATGGTAGCCAT